>JACXSJ010004376.1:0-13727 GCA_014851325.1 Pentalonia nigronervosa
TAAGGGAGCCCGAATCGGCATCAATTTAGACGTGATTTTGCCAGGCTACAGAGAGCACCTTCACGCCAGTCGATTTTCTGAATTATAATAAATCAATCATCATAATATTAAATAGTTTTTTACAATTATTTCAACACCGCGACTTCAAAGCTCCTTTTCGTCCATTCACGACTCCTCGTCCTCTGTGAGGTCCATATCACATGTATCAAGTAAGCTTCTTCGTGAGGGTCGTGTTTTAAGATCACAGATGTAGTAGTATATATTAATCTATAGTCTGCAGACTACAAGTTGAACGAGTAAACTTGATATTAATCAAAATATCAAGGTGGATTCTTTCACTTATAGTGAATCCAACTAGAAAAATAAGATATTAAAGATGTAAAGTCTCTATCTTGCGGGTAAAATTATTACCTCTATGTGTAAAATATATATTTTAAGGCTGGTAATCCAGTTGCCGTGTCCTGTTTATCTAATAAAAATTGTTAAATGCAACATGAACAATAAATCGCATAATCAGAAGTTTGTATCACTACAGGAGTACAAAAAATCTCAAGAATATGAAAAAATGAAGTATATTTCCCCAGCCCCACCAATTCCGAATTTCGAATTTTTTTTTTTACCATTCGTTTGTAGTTGATTTTTATTGGTTTGTAATCACATTTTTTTCGTTTGTAGAGATTTAATTTTTTTAACCAAAATTTAAGGGGGGGGGGGCTGGGAAAATGCTCTAGTTTTGAATTTTGAATTTTTTTTTTTACTATTTGTATAGGTTTATAACCCCTTTTTATTTAATTTTAAAGGTGGAGTCACTAATTAGTTATTTTGTAAATGCTGTCCTTCGATGGTTTATAATTATATTATGTAGGTAAAACAAATCTTTTTTATTTAATTATAGCTAATTATTATTAGACATTTCAACATACTAGCTTTTTTTTAATAGCTACTACATTGGGACCGTTTTAAATACGGTTCATTTATGATTTATAAATATATATAATAACAATCACGTTCGTTTATTTTAAATTATAAATTATTATATACTTATCAGTTATTATAATAGATTTTATTGATTTGTGTTTACTTATTGGAATTTATCATGTATATTAATGTATGTTGCAACAGCCGGGCCCATTAGGAAAATCAAAATTTTTTTTTTGCACAAATATTTAATTACCATGATTGTTTTTTTAACACTTATCGACTATACTTAATCAAGTTGAATTGTGTGAATCAGTCGTGTGTTCTTATTTGTGTTTCGTATTATCTTTTCGTAATTTTATATATTATATAGTTTTATGTTATTAGATTATGATGGGAAAATATATTCCTTTTTTTGAACCATTCTTTCATCCAAAATTTTTTTTTTTCTTTTAGTTTTTTTCATTTTATCACACGCTAGGTAAATAGCAATTCCAATAATACCTTCTTTATTAATTTTATACAAATTTTAATTTTCAGTTTAAAATGAATTATTTTTAAGAAAATTTAAATAACAACTACACGATACACCACACTTTCAATAGTGACAATTGTGTTGGCTTAAAATAAAATAACCGAATGACGGAAGATTGTCAGTTTTGATTGACCGTATATAGTTGTTATCAATCGTTAATCAATGACCAGACTTGACTGTCAATCACATTGATTGTCATTCAAAACTGATCGTGTATGGGGGGCTTTAGATGCTAGTTGCTGTTGAAGACTAGAGGATTTGGGTGATTTAGTACATTTTTGTGAAATGTATTATAATTATATGATGCCAATGCAGTTATCGTTGGAACGTTAAGATCATGATGCAAGAATCTGTTACTTACATACCATGGGGCATTAGTGAGGAGACAATAGTTTATTGATTGAAATGCTTGGAATATTTTTAGGTTAGATATATTTGTAGACCCCCCATATTTGAATGCCATACGTTATTGCAGGACGTATCAATTATTTATAGATTAGCATTTTGTTTTCTAGTGAGAATGGTGTAGTTGCCTTAGCTTGTGCAGATGGAGATTTAGAGATTTTTGATTTGTTTTTATATGAGTTTCCCAGGTCAGTCTTTTATCTAAATGGAGACCTAGATACTTGACTGATGTATCCATGGTAATTATTTTGTCATCGAGAAAAACAGGGGGAATATTTTTTGAGCTGTGGGTAAAGGTGATATGAGTTGATTTACTTTCATTTATTTTGATTTTCCATAAGTTAAACCATTTTTGTAATTTAGTTAGATAATCATGGAGGTTATTTATGGCAAATTCTAAGTTAGGGCTAAAAGAGGTTATTGCAGTATTGTCTGCAAAGGTATCTAAGTTGGTTGTTTTGTATAAATATTGAACAATGTAGATGCAAGAATACTGCCTTGAGAAGTGCCCGCTTTTATAGGAGAAATATTAGAAAATTCTTCTCATTGTACTACGAAGGAGTGTTATATCTAGGAAAACAAGAATTTGCCTTTAGAGGCCATGTTGAATCAACTGACTCTAATAATCAAGGTTTTTATTTATAAGAGTTATAGGTAATATTTTTTTTTGTTTGTTTCAATTCTTATTAGAAATTACTTATACTTAGATAATTTTAAAGAATTATGGTCTCAAACATGATCCTGAATTTGAACATAGTTACATACAAAAAATTAACTTAAGTAGCTGGAAAGTTCAAGAAGAGCTAATAAAAATGTGGTGTGCTGAACAAGTTAAGGAAACAATCTTAAACCAAATAGTCAATGTTGGTTTCTTTGCTTTAATGTGTGATGTGGCAAGGAAATATTAAATAGCTCCTAGTGTTTTTTTACTTTTATGAATAAAGTTACATTATTATGACAACACATTTAATTACACTATCTTATTTAATATAATTATAGATTATTAAAATATTAAAAATTGTAAGTACATCACTGATTTTGTATTATATGTGGTTGGTTAGGTGTTTTAGAGAAGAACAATTACCGATTTGTATAAGACATATAGTGGATTTACAAGTATATGAACACTTTATAGGATTTGTCAATGTTTCAAGTGGCCAGGATGTAAATAATATTTTAACAGCTATAACTGATTTTTTTTTTAACTATTGATATAAGTATTCTTAAAATATTAGCTCAGTCTTATGATGGAACGAGTGTTATGAGTGACAGGCTTAATAGTCTACAAGGCAAAATCAAAAAATTATATCCTAGTGCAATATACACCCATTGCATGGCACATTGTTTGAACCTAGTTGTCGTTAATATGTGTAAAAAATTAAAAGTATGAAAAAGATAAGAATCTAAAATTTATTTACAATTATTATTTATATACATTTTGATAAATTAATTATTAACTTTATACACGTTTAGAGTGCTGGTAATGTATTCAATATATTAGAAGCTGTATAAGTTCACTTCTCGCGTCCTTTTAACCATTTAAAACTATCTGAAATTCAGTGAAAACTAGGAATAAAAAAAGTAATATTTTAAGAATTCGTGTTACGAGGCGGGTGCGTCGTAACAAAAAATGTGAAGCTATGCTAAATAGCAATAGTCGGTTTTTTAAATTATAAAGCAGAAGAACAAGCTGACAAAGATGTCATTCAGGCTATGGGTAAATAATAATTGTAAAAATGATTTAACTGATACCTATCTATATAAGTTTTTTTTAATATTATTTCAGAAATTTTAAATTCAATACAAAAAAGTGAGTTTATAGTTGTACTTACTATACTCAAAGAAGTGTTGAGTATTACAAATGTTTTGAGTAATACTTTCTATTAAATTTCTATTTTACATGAGTAATTACAATAAATTAATATAATTTAAAATATATATGTATAAATTACATTATATTTAATTTTTGTCGTGTATGCCGATAGTTTCAGACGTATACACACATGCACACACACACAATAACATAAACACACACAATTAACATAAAAGACTTTATAATATTTTATTCAGCAGTGACCGCATCAAGCGATCACTGCTGAAGAATCTCTTTCCTTGTATACTCCTATATCTTAAATATTAAAGTTAAACCTAGTTCCTATATTGGTACATTTACTAAAACTTACTAAGACTTAATACTAAATATTGTTATATATCACAAGTACATTTTTTTAACGTAGTTCACAGTTTAGTGTTAATAATATTTATGCGTTACAAATTATATATTATATTATGTATAATACAACAATTTTTAAACCATTATATGTTATGTAATACATATTTCAATGTATGAACAATACGTAATATTGAATTGGCTAGTTTCTAGGAATGTTTTGGTTTATCTGACATTTTGACTGCATTGAACGATTCAGTGGACTAATCTGTAAATCCATCGAATAATAATTTACAACAAATATTAGTAAAATTATTTTTAAATTTTAATACTCACAATATCTTCGTTTTTGGTGGTTGGTGGCTCGTCTATCGTGATCATTTCATCCAAGTCAATGCCGGCACCGTCGGTCAACTGTTCGTTTTCCAGGGCTGGAATGGCGGACTGCCAATCACGAAAATTCTGGTTGGTAAGTCAGGTCGGCCACGTAGACGAAGGATACATTATGTATTCTGTTTCTGTTTCCGACGTCCAGATGTCACAATGGGATACTACAGTAACCACTAACAGCACAGCGGATCAATAATCGCGTAATGTCAACATCATAGTCGCGGTCTTATACAATGACAAAAAACAATTCCCATAATACAACACATTCCGATTACGGGTATAATCACAGGTTGCGGGCAGTCCACTAATGGATTGAAGCGACCTTTTCTGTGATACGCCCGTGTACGTTCTAGATTGTTTATTATTACAAACTTATGTTAAGCATACATACCTACTCCATTCAGAATATGTTTAAGTTAAAAAAAAGGATTCCAAATTTTATATTTAAGGACTTCCATTGATATTTTTATTTTATGGGGAGGTTGGTGTGTAACGAGTAAACACAGAAGTGCGATATTATTTTAGAAAAATTTTTTATTATAAAAATTTAGAGCCAGGCAATAACTATTTAGATCAACACCTAAAACCTATCAACCCGATGCCAGGGCCCATCAGAAGTACCTAGTTTCTTGACCATAGTTTTTCATATGGTCATTGGCATTAGACGTTGAGCGCTTGAGTCTCAACTGATAACTTGATCTGTTCAGTCACAAAAACATGAAATTATTGAATATCGTCAGCTGTTGATAAGACGGCATGTATAACATTCCGTGGCATAAACCATCTCCTGTTATGGTCATCGTGTACATATTAATTTGAATTATGTTGTGACTGTGATGGGATCTAAATCGAAGCTGATTAGCAGGAGTGCTTTCATCGACTATAAATCTAATGACCTAATCAGAAAATCACTTAGCTTGTGCTTCGCGGTTTGCATCATGTCAATGTCATTGTGAACATGATATGTCACATTTTCACTTTTCTTGTCATTTGGAATCACCCTTGTCTTCAGAAGACTCCAGTAATAGAACTATGTATGTATATAAAAACAAATAAAATGTGAGCCTCACATGTCATTTGTCTCCTTATTGTTGAGTTGGACATACATAGTTCCATTATTGAAGAATTCTAACAACGAGGGGGTGATTATAAATTACAAGAAAAACGAAAATGTGCCATACTACGTTTACAGCGACGTTGTCTAACATGATGCGAACTGCCAAGTCACAAGCTAAGTGATTTTCTCGTAAAGTCATTTTACATTTATAGTAGTTGAATGCACAACCACTAACCAGCATCGCACTACAACCCATCACGGTCACAACATAATTAAATTAATTTGTACAAAATGGTGATAGCCGAGGATGGTTCATGCCACAGCCGGTTAGATATGATGTCTGAGCAATAACTGATGATTCCAGATGAGTCTACGTTGTTGCTGCTAAACAGAGTCAGTTACCTGTTGAGAATAAAGCGATCAACATCGAACGTCACAATAACGGTATTTAAAACCAAAAAGCCATATACTTCTGGTCACTGGCAGACGAGTTGATTGGTTTTTGGTATTGATCTCAATAATTATTATTATCTGGCTCTAAATTTTACAATAAAAATTTTTAAAAAAACTATTACACTTCTAATGAGTAACCGGAATGTGTCATATAAGCATTAAATTTTTAGTTTATTAATATATAACTATATTTGAATTACAGTATTTTAATATTAGTATATTTAACAATTAATGTTTAAACGGTATATTCCGATTAGGGGTATGACAGTACATAATCTGGATATACACATATAATATATACTTGGGAAGTCGAGTGATGCGACCTATTGCCGTACCTAGTACGTTCTAGATTTTTTTTTTTAATAGAAGTTAACGATTCTTTTGTATTAGATATTTTGGCACTTCTTCCGCCTAATAATGGAAAATAAAAATAAAATTTATTAAAATATATTTACTGGCTATATTTTAGAAATTAATACAACAGAAAATTCGAGATACCCACCATCATTATGGGCTGAATGTTCTTCTTCCATTACATGAATGACCAATGCATGCAAAACTTCTCAAAGCTCAATAACATGTCTTATCACTCTTGTCCAAATATCTATGTATTTCTTGAATTTCTATACTCTACCACTTATCACAGTAATATAATATTTAGTCAATGGAAGCCCTATGAGCGAAAAAAAAAGTGAGTTAAAAACAACTAAATTCGTGTATTAATTATCTATAGGCGTTGAAAAATACTGTTTAAACTCCTCTTCACTCCGTACCCAACTGTTAAAGAATATATTGAAATAACATTTATTGAAAACGGTCCAGTAGTTTTTGAGTCTCTAACTAACAAACAGACGTACATCCATTTGTATATATTATATATAGATAAATCATACCTAAATGTAGAAGAATTATTGCTGTTTAAGTCCCAAACAAAAAGTGATGGTTAAATGATAACTCGTTCATTAGTTTGAAAAGGAGACATTGCTAATATTTTAAAAGAAACAAACCTAAATGAAGTTTTTATCTGAAATTAAATTAAATAATGATGGGTACTATAAGTCAAAAAAAAAAAAAAATGAAGAATATTAATTTTTTTTACCATCTTGCTCAATATTAATTGACAACGGCAAAATTAATGATATTGATGATTATATGGAAAAACAATAATAAATAAATTGTCGAATAAAAAGAAAATTAAGAATAAATTATCTCGTAAAGAATTGAAATCAAAAAAGATGACTGGGGGCTTGGGCAACATGTGTTATATTATTATTAGAAATATCTGTTGGTAATATCATGGAAGATAATATATTGTTATTTTATTTTGTATTATATATAATTTTATTGAATTATTAACAGTCGAAATATGATAACACATTAATATATCATGGATTAAAATTATTTTGTATTGTTTTTCCCATGATATTACCAACGATGTACTCTGTCTCTTTTGCTCAATGTTCACATATGGTTTCTCTCTCTATGCGCGGTCCCTAGTTATGATGTCTATGGTAAATACTAGAATGACCATTTAAATAATAAAAAAATAACAAAAGAATACCTGTTTCGACGGAACCGCGACAATTGCTCCAACGATGGCTAATGGGTGGTACCAACAATTTCACAGACGTCTGGAACGGCTAATTCGATAGATGTCCCAACAATGCACGCTACCACTGCGATGACGACAGCGAATGAGTGGCACTAACAGCTCATATATATATATATGACCGGAACAAGATAGTCACATCAGTAAGACTGAAGAGTCAACGTGTACGACTAACAGCGGTGACAAGGAGACGAGCACACCACACTCGCTGGCATGTGCGATACTCGATACCAGCACCATTTTATTTCAGACCTTCTTCTTCTTCTTCTTCTTCTTCTAGCTTTCATAACTCTCCAAGAGTTTTCGCCGCCATCAGTCGTCCGAGGACGACCCCTTATTTCAGACCTACAACGATAAAACACGTGTTTTAAGGTCATAGAGATTTACAAACATGAATGTACTCGCCTTATAGTACACGATACCGGAACAACGAGGTCATAAACTGGCAAAACGGTGAAATTCAAGTGTTAATAATTAGAATATGGTGAATAGACCTCGCACAGGCCGTAATGCCGCACAAAACAAAAGCCGTCAAGACTCACGAATATGGCGTCCTTCCTCGAACGACGAATGAGTCAAAAATGACGACAAAGCGGTTCCCGGGGGTTGCAACAGGTTCGCGTGACAGTTGGGCCAACCTAACAGCAGTATATGCACTTGCTCCAACAGTTGTCAATAAATGTAAATCACGGAATATTTACTATATCCATCTCTCTAACCAATCACATATTATAAAAAGGTATAATATAATTAAAATTTAATAGTTTTTTACCATCCTGAGAAATGTGTTAAACAAAGGGACAAGGTATTTGCGTTGACGTTACGGTATAAAATATAATGGAGTCTATATATCTGTTATAGTCGCCTACGCATCTATATAGTGTTGATAGTCACTGTCGCCAACTTCACACACGTTATTGTACGACTATGTTTGAATATTTGGTAAACAATGGACATAGGGGATGAATGGGGAAAGTGGCCAAGTGGTGAGATTTCTGGAAGGGGAAGGATTTTGCATTTTTTACTTTTTTTTTAGATCTCGGCAAATATACTTTCATTGCTTTATCATATATTTTAAATGATAAAAAAAATCCAAAGAGTAGTGGATATGACATCATTATGTCCCCATCAGCACACCTCTGTAGTGGCCACCCTTACATTATTATAGTCAAAAAAGTTATAAAATAATAACCTATTAAATGAATTATTTTAAATAATGTTTTTGAAATTTATTTAATATTAGTAGATATGTAAATTTTGGCATAAAAAAAATAAAAAAAATCCAAAGAGGAGGGGATATGACACCATTATGTCCCCATCAGCACACCTCTGAAGTGGCCACCCTTACAATATTATAGTCAAAAAAATTATAAAATAATAGGCCAATAGCAATTATATATTCTTTATTTTTATTATAAAAATTTTTCAGGATATTTCTTGTTACCAAAATTATCAATTTTAGAAATTTCTTAATAGAAATTTCCCATTTACATCACTAATTGTAGGTAATTTATTTTGGTATAGCACTGTAGCCTAGTAGCGGATCTAGAAGTTACCCAAGGGGGGGAGGGCGAATTTTCAAAAATTTTATTATCTTTTTTTAATCTTTATTGAAAGCAATAATTATTTGCATTATTTCTCCTTATAGAACTACTAATGGCTCAGGTGGAAAAACGATCGTCTCTTCGCCTCCCTTGTATCTGCCAACGATTTAGGCTATAAGTAACTAATATAATTCAAACAAGAAATAATAATGACCCAATTTTAATTAATAGTGTTCATAGCAAGTACATAATTCAGTATGGAACAGTAAAAAAAAAACTACTGATATTTCAAACGAACAAATTCATTATTAAATATTGTATTTTGAACTACATTTTGTTTACTATATAACAAGGTGTTTTAATAATTAATATTTAATTAGCATAATATATCTTATTTAAACAATGGTCACATGCTTGAAAGTAAACAATTAATATTTTGCAATTTCTAATGTATCATATGGTTCTGTATTAAACAGTTGTAGTGTTCAGTTCCATACGAAAAGAGCCTTACTTGCGTTCAGTTTTCATTTAAAACTTGAAAGAGCAGGTCTGGACATTATATGCATGCAACAACTGAAGGCTCATTCAGTCCTAAGTGCGGCATGAACTGAACTGGTTCTTAATTTTTTTGAATTGGCGGGAACGATCATGTGGATATGTGAATAATCTACAGTCATTATTTAAAATATTTCCTACCTGGACTATTTATAACAATTTTTTTATGTATTTTTCGTATATAATAATATATTGAAATATTCCATTATTCATTGTTAATCAGTAGAGTAAGTACATATACATATGATAACTATAAAACTATTGTAAATGATTACCTTCAGTATTTTTAAATTATAATTATTGTAGACTCCTGAAATTGGTCACAAAATATTCTGAACTAACTTAAAAACTTTACAGAGAAAACCCATGTTTATGGAAAGTTAAGTCATCAGAATATAGTGATGAAATAAAAAAAAAACGATGCATATGATGTATTAATCACATAGGCGTGCGCAGACCTGCATTTTGAGGGTGTCTATAATATTTTTGGGCCCTTTTCTTAATTTGGACCTTCTCTTAACAAGACATGTACATAATACATATTTTAATAAATTATAATGTACAAATAAACAATACTTACATTTTCTATTTAGCATTCTTTTACAACAGTTATGAATTTATAACATGCGCCAATTACTTAAATTATTAAACTCGTTAATAACTAAATCTACTTCAACATTTGAGGCCATTTCTTTTTCCGTGAAAACTAAAATTAATGATTCCAAACAGTCTTGAGCCATGGTATTTCTTAATTTACTTTTCACAATATTTAATTTTGAAAATACCCATTCATATGAAGAACTAGTACCAGGTACAATGCTAAACATCCGTAATATTTAAAAAAAACAACTAAAAGTATTACATCTACTGGAGTCTTTTAACCAATCCAGCCACAATAACACAGATGCATTAGTAATTCTTTTAGGAATATTGTTGTCTGTTGAGTTTTTGAGAATTTTAATTTCTGCAATCAAAGAGTCTGGTGACATTTTGCAAACTTTTCCAAAAAGGCAGCTTTTCAGTAGTTATATTTAAATTTAGAATATTTGCAATAGCATTTATAAGGCCAATTGTATCTTGTTTAAATCTTGAATTTATTCCAGAAATAAGGTCATCTAGTAATGAATATAAAGAAACTTTTAATTCTTCATACTTAATCTTAAAAAATACTTGATTTGAAAGAGACGGATAAATTTTAGTTGTAATTCTTTTTTTTTTTTTATTCTAGAATATTTATTTTATGTATTGCATACATTTTTTTAGTGTTGGAAAATATAATTTTGTATTCTTCATTATTTCTCATGTTTAACAATGTAGTTTTTAAAGTATTTACACTTTCTGCTGCAAACAAAAAGTCAATTTTTGGAGACTGCAACACAGAACTAACTTTTAAAATTATATTTAAAAGAGGACTCATTCATTCCACGCCAAAAATAAATTCAAATGTTTGAAGTTGTAGTAAAATACCAATTCCTTTTGCTCTCATTTTAAGTACTAAAGTATTTTGACATATTTCATCAATTACAGTAATTAAAGCGTTATAGTTATTTTTAATAGCTTTTACAGCTTCCGCACGATAGGCCCATCGCATAATTGAACATTACTTCAATGTTAGGAGAGTAATTCCTATTTCTTTAGCAACTTTTTCTAATATCGAGTGTCTCATTGAACTTCTCTCTATATAATTATGTACAAATTGTATAGTTCCAAGAAAATTAAAAATCAATTTATTATTAACTACTATTTTAGAATTTTTTTCACATACGACATCAACAAGTGTAAGATTTAAACAATAAGTATAGTAATGCACATACATAATTTCATTGTTTTGTTCTTTGCATCTCATTTGTACACCATTTATATTACCCGACATAGTTTATGCTCCATCAAAATAGACAGCAATCACTGATTCCTAGTTTTTTTTTAATTAAAATTAGGAAATTACATAATGTATTGAAAATTGATTCAGCAGTTATTAATGCCATGCGTTTTAATGAAACAAATGTTTCTATAGGTCTATTAATATTATCATCAATATATCGTACAATAATGAACATTTGTTCGTGGTGATCAATATCACTTGTCTCATCAGCCATGATTGAAATAAATGAACTATTAATGTTGAAAATAATTTTTTGTAGAATAACTGTATGTATTAATGTAATTATTTCATTTTGGATTCTATTTTTACTTCTATAAAGTGCATTTTTTGGAGCTTCTTGAAAATGAATTTTAAGTAAATTATCATACTTCGATAACAAGTTTAATATTTCTTTAAAGAGTCCTTGGTTATTGCTTGTTGAACTTTCATCATGACCACGGAACGACCTTCCTCTTTTATATAAACAAATTACTATATCTATCAACCTATCATTATCTGCCTATTTTTAATACATTCTTCAACTTTTTTACTTAATGATACATCATTCGCTATGTCTAATACATAGTCAATTAATTTTTCATCTAAAAACTTATGCAAAGAAGTTGAACTATTAACATGACATTTTGACAATTGATGTTTTTTAAAAACTTTATTGGCCTTGTTTCATCCTTTAAATCTAACTTTTGAAAATGTTATCGTTGTTTGACTATTATTATTTTTATTACCTTTCCATTTATCTTTACATGGAAAACAAAATACAGCATCCAATTTGGTACTATATTCTATCTAGTTATATAAAGTATACCAATTTTTTTTGGAAAGATCTTCGTTTGTGCTCTTGAATAGTAAATGGATAAATGTCCAAGATTGGCTGATAAGGTCATTTTAATACTTGAGCTTTAAAACAAAGACAGTCTAATGGTAATGAATGCACGGGATCTAAAAGACTAGCAGTATTTACTGAAACAAAAATTGTCAATTTGTTAATTAATAAAAATGTAAAAGTTAAGTTTGACCTATTATTATACTTACCATTTTCTGACGAACAAGATGGAAGTAAAATATTTTCAATGTTAGTAGGAGATGGTAAATCAATATCATTCATAGCAATATCATAACATTCTTTTTGAGGCGACTTTAATGTCATTAATTCAGTAATTACTAAATTTTCATTCTGTTGAAAACTTCCATCAACACCAATTGTAAAACATAATTTATATAGGTAGCAAAACACTTCACCAGACAATATTTACCATAAATATTCAATTACCATTATTAACATTTTTTAAATCCATATTACTATTACATTACAAATTAGAATTAGTTATGTCTTCTTCAGAAGGCAACTTTACAAAAGGAATAGATGAAGAACTTGTAGAAAGTAATTAATACTAAATCATTTTTAGAATATATCTTTTTGTAGTCAACTTTAGTTAGAATAAAATATTTACAATCATTAGTAGGTACCTAATAAGTAATAATAATAAAAATGTTAGTTTGAGATAATAATTTATGTTCTACTTATTTTATATAATAGAAAATATTAATAAAATATAAACTTAGTAGTTAGAAGTATTAAAAGTTTATTACAACTAATAATTTCTACTTGACCATTTATTGTTTTAACAATTATAATTTAGGTATATTATTTACTTTAATTATCATTATATTCCTATATTTTTGTTTTTTTTTCAAATTTTATATTTTGTTTATTCATGTATTTTATTCAGTAGGTACCTCAATTTTCAATTGAGTAATAATAAATAATGTATAATGGTAAAGAGAAATAACAATAAACATATTTAATTTTTTTTACATTTAGTAAGTACCTATTTAAAAGTATCTATTGACTATTAAATATGACTATAAGCTTAAGCATTACTATTACTATTATGTATTTTATATAGGTACTTACGATTTATTCTGGGTAGAATAAATTTATCAAAAGAACATCGTATTTCTAACCTAACATCGTATCATTCAGTGGACAGTGTTCGTTGTAAAATGTCTCGTAAATAATATTTAGTAAAGAGTCAATTTATAATAATTCTATAACACCATGTTTATTATTATAACAAATAACAGATATCAGCTTGTGTTTATTTTCGACTTCACAAAATGTAAAAATAACTATATAACCCGTATATTAATGGTATCTAATCGTATCAGGGAATTATATCACATATTAATCAATAATATATAATTATTG
>JACXSJ010004377.1:0-13718 GCA_014851325.1 Pentalonia nigronervosa
TTTTTTTCAGTTTTCACCGACGACGCCGCGGGGATTGCTTGCGCATACTGCCGCGACGCCGCCATCGTTTATTTATATCACATACAGTATTATATAAATATTTACATCGTTTGGCTTTCGCCGTGTTGAAGGTAGACGGGACAATCCCCCGTCTTACCTCCTTACAATATTTACAGTTTTGAAAGGTTGGGGTCCTCTTGTTGTTGTCTTCTCGGGCCGACCGTAGTCCGCCGCCCTTGCTGTCTCGTGCTTGTCCGATTTCTCGAGCCGACCGGAGTCCGCTGCTCTCGTATCTCGTGCTCATTCCATGCTCCAGGATCCGGTGTGGTCGTTCCCTCCCTTGGTGTCACTGTTGATGTATCTAAGAACGTGGTCGGTGACACCTCCGACGTCTCGTGTTTGCGAGGTTAGTAATGTGTCTTAGTACGTTTTTTAATTCGCCTGTTCGTCCCTCTCGTCCTGTTCTTTAGTCTTCAGAATGGAGTGGATCATGTTCACCAATTCTCGTCGTGTGGTCACGGCTTGCTCCAACAGGTGGGACCTTATGGCTAAGTCGTCCGGCATTGTGTCCGGAGACGGCCCACAAAGGATCTCTCCAACATCGGACGCTTTAGGGGCTCTTCTGAGGATTTCAGATAGTCTGGCGCGATTGTCTATCCATCTAGGACACATGAACAGCGTGTGTTCAGCGGTGTCGTCCGGATCCAGGCAATAATAGCAGTAGCTATCGTCGGCGCGGTTCTTGCTGTGCAGATAGCTTCTGAAGCACCCATGTCCGGACAGCGCCTGGGTCAGGTGAAATGTCATGTTTAGTGACGGTTTGGACAGCCAGCGGCCCACGTCCGGGAGAAGTCTGTGTGTCCACCTCGCATTTGGCGAACGGTCCCATCTAGCTTGCCAGGCTACTATACTGATGGCTCTCTCCTGCTTCTTGATGGTGTTCTTGGTCATCGCGTCATCTTGGTCTTCGAGGCGCTGTCGAATCCTAGCCCTCTCGTTAGCTAGGATGTCGGCTGGTACCATTGACGCGAGCAGAGAGGACCCGTCAGCCGAGACGGTGCGAAAAGCCCGTATGGTGCGGATCGCGACGATGCGTTGAGACCTTGCCATCTCCTTTCGATTCTTCGCCGTTTTGGTGCCTTGGTTGGCCCAGGTTGACGCAGCGTATAACAACTTACTACTGGAGACTGTTCCCAGTAATGCTCTTTTGAATTGTGACAGGCCGCCGACGTTGGGCATCAGTCTCGCTATGGCAAGGGCCGATTCCGACGCCTTGCGCGACGCAAAGCTGATGTGCTTGGTAAACAACAGCCGCGAGTCTAGTTCTACGCCGAGATATCGCATCGTCCGTTTCACTTGGATTGTATGTCCTTCAACGATAAGCTCGGGGTCTTGATATGTATGTTTCCTGGTGAGTACCATTGCTTCAGTTTTGGCCGGAGCTAGAGAGAGGCCATTGGCGTTCATCCATGCAGACACCGCATCGAGGGCCGGGTTTAAGAGAGTCGTGGCGGACTCCCCGTTCCGCGAGATGCCGAGGACACAGATGTCGTCAGCAAACGCCACCAGTTGCACGCCCTGCGGCATTTCTTGCTCAAGTAGCTCGTCATAGAACACATTCCACAAGGCCGGTCCAAGGACCGAGCCTTGTGGAATGCCACACGAGATGTTTCGGCGGAGGAGAGACTGGCCTACTAATATGCTGCGGTCTTGTAGGTAGGACCTAATAAGTCGGATGAGGTACAGTGGGACCTTTCTATGGCGAAGTGCAGCGTCTATCCTCTTCCATGGTACAGTGTTAAATGCATTTTTGACATCTAGGGATACAGCCACGCACAGGTCCCGGTGTTGAACGGCCCCAGTCGCCGCGCCTCGAGCTGCCTCTAGGATTCGGTTGATTGCGTCCTCAGTCGATCGGCCGCGCCGGAAGCTAAATTGATTCGGTGAACGTTGACCGGTGTAGTCGAGGTGTTTGTTAAGTCTAGCAAGGATGAGCCGTTCAAGCAATTTGCCCGTCGAATCCAGCATGCACAATGGCCTGTAGCTGGACGGCTCCGTTATCGGTTTTCCAGAGCCCTTGTGTAGGAGCACAAGTCTAGACTCCTTGAAACGGGATGGAAATGTGGTTTGTGCCAGGCAGGTGTTAAATGTGTTAAGAAGCGTGTTTGGTCTAAGTAGGGCGACTTTAGCCAAAACCTCGTTCGGGATGCCGTCAGGGCCGGTTGCCTTGCCTGGTGGTAGTCTCGTGGAGGCCTCTTGTAGTTCAGCCGCAGTGAATTCCGGTGGTGGTAGGTCTATATCTGTATCCGCTGGGTAGAGGGGGACTTGCGCCCAATCTGTCACCGGGTGGTTGGGGAACAAGTGGTCTGCAATCTCCGTCTCCCTGCCTCTGGCTTCGGTACCAGGCCGATGCCGACCTAGACGCTTAGTCACAACCTTATAGGGGATTCCCCATGGGTCTGATTCAACCGCCGCGCATAAGTCGGACCAGCTTTTGGCTTGAGAAGCTCTTATTGCTTTCCGCAGCTCTTTTCTCTTGGCCTTGTATTCGTCCCGAAATATTTCTAATTTCTCAGGAGGGTCGTGTCTGCGGCCCGCCCTCTGGTATCTTCTGAGCAGTTGGACAAAGTCCTCACGTAGTGCTTGAATATCCGTGTTCCACCATTGCATGTGTCTTCGGCCAGTCGGGGGAGCTGCTCTCAGCGGCATGCACGAGTCGCACGCAGATGAAAGATAATTGACCAGAAATTCAGCAGCTTCGTCAGCCGAGGAGGTTATGTCGTTCGGAGGCATAGGTGTTGTTGCCAGGTAGGTCGTCAATGCTTTGGTGTCTAACCGTCTGTATGACCATCCTCTCAGATGTTCTAAAGGTATTTCAACTTCAGTTCTCTTATCCAGCGAGTAGACTATGAAACAGTGGTCGCTAGCCGACTCCACTTCATCCATTACCCTCCAGTTTAGGAGTGTGTAGGATGACCGGATGCGATAGAGGGTAACGTCAATAATGGATTCAGCGTTTACTCTCCTATATGTAGGGGTGTTTCCCGAGTTAGCTACAAGGAGATCGAGACTTGCTGCCATTTCAGCCAGTCTATCCCCTCTTGCGTCGTTTCTTGCTGAGCCCCACTCATGGGACCATGCGTTGAAGTCCCCTCCCATAACTATTGATGTTTGGGGGTCAGTTGAGCGAATGGATTCTTCGATGTCCGTGAGAAAGGCGGAGAAAACTGCGTCAGAGGCGTTGCGAGATATGTAGCAGCTGTATGTCCTAAGTCCGTGAGTCTGGAACCAGACAAAACCGCGGCCTGCGCCAGTAGTCTCTGGGACAAAATCCGCCGTCGCGGTGAGAACGACCGCGCATGTCCGGTCATCGCTGACCACCCATTTGTCGTCGCGTGCCGGGCTCCAATTCTGTTCAGAAATGAGTAAGACTTGAGCGCCTATGGTCTGTTGAAGTAGACTTTGTGCTACCTGGCTCCGATGGAGATTGATCTGTAGGAAGTTTATCATACTCGATTGGTGGTGGCGTTCATCTCTAGGATGGCCTTTCTTCGGGCCGCGCAAGCCCCGGAACCGGGCTTGTGCGCTACGCGTGGTGCCTTGAGGCGGTCGCACGCCACACAGTGGTCATCAGGCTCTGTGCAGATAGCCTGTGTGTGGCCGTTGAGGCCGCATCGCCTGCACGCGAGTGAGAGATCCGGGCCGGTGCACTGGCGCGTCGGATGGCCAAAGCCGTGACATCTGTAACAGCGCGCCGGTTCGGGTCTGCGCGGGCGGACGCGGCACTGGGTCCAACCAACGCGGATAGATGTCAGGCTTCGGCTGACCGATATAGGGACTGAGGCAGTGGCCATTTGCCGGCCGTCTCGGGTAGCCCATAGTCCAGTGACCTTGACTTGGTCGTCAGCTGGGGGCTCGTCGCCGTGCATGGCCTTGATGATGGCTGACCAAACTTCTTCCTTGGTAGTTATTTCGTCAAGGTCCAATATCTCGACCTCGGCCGTGTGTCGAAGTCTGGTTACTATTGAGTCTGGCATCGTAGCAGCTAGCTGATCACGGATTAGAGCGGTCGCAGCTATAGCTTTGGCTCCTTTGGTCAATTCCACGAGAAGATCGCTCTTAAGAGTTCTTCTCATGGACGTTACGTGAGTGCCCATTGAGTCGAAATCGATCGCCGTATCTCTGACGGCTCGCAGGGTGTCGGCGTAAGTGCGACCTTCATTGACTTTGATCAGCACTGCTGCTGGTCGGGGAGTGACTTTCTTGGTCGGTTGGGGCCTGGTGGTATGAGATTTCCTCGTAGGCCTCTCTACAAGCGTGAACGGTTCTTCTTCTGCTACGGTGGGCGCGTTTTCTTCCGGAGTGGGTAGCTCAGTGGCCTGGACTGTCGTTTTCTGCGCAGGGGCATGGTGTACAGGGGTCCTGCCGTCGAGCTTCGGTTTCGTGCTGTTTTTCTTCTGCTGTTGTTGCCTGTTGCCCTTGTTCGGGGGACGTTTTGATTTCTGGTTGGTCAATGTATCAGGCTTTACACTGGTGGTGGAGTCTTCCTGGTTAGGCTGCTGAGCGGCGGGGGTTGTGTGTCGCTCTCTGGAAAGGAGCTGCAGTGCGTTGCAGACTTGTTCGAGTGACCTGACTACTTTAGATAGGCATTGGCCAATGTGCTCTTCAGAGTAATATTCGTCGGCGAGACTTTGGACGAGCTCGCAGGCGTATTCAGTCGCAGTGGTCGCAGCCTTGAGCGCGCTATCAGTGTCTGCTGTAGTAGGTGTTTTCAGCGGTTTCCGCGTTCCAGGTGTGGTTGTCTTTTTCGGTATCTTTTCATTGGAAGTGGCTTCCGTGGTTGGTGAGCTGGTCTGTTTCCTCTTGTGTTGAGGAGTCTTGTCTGGGTTATTTTCCATGTCCCAGTCGTCTGGCACTGAAGACGGTATGGTTTCTTTCGAAGTTTTCGGTCCTTTTTTCTTCTTGGATAACTCAGGTGTTGGTGAGCTGGGTTGTTTCCTTTTACTCTGTTGGGTTTCATTCGGGTCAAGGTCCATATCTGAATCCCAGCTATCGGGAACCGACGAGGGGGCCATAACGAGGGGGAGGTCCGGCGACCCTTGCCCCCTCTGCTGCTATTATGGGTCCTCGGGGGCCCTATCTAGTGAGAGAAAATTCGGGGGGAACAAGTTGCGTGCAGAGCTAGTTGTACGGGGAACAATTTACCGGCGGAGCAACTTGTCGCGACGGTGTTGCCACCGGTGAATACTTCACCAGCAGCTGTTGTCAGCTGTTATCGGGGAACAAGTTGCGTGTAGGTCTAGTTGTGCGGGGAGCAGTTGACCGGCGGAGCAACTTGTCGCGACAGTGTTGCCACCGGTGAAAACCTCACCAACAGCTGTTATCAGCCGTTGATCGGATCAGCTGTTGGGTGGCCGTGTAGTGTTATAGGGGTAAATTAAAAAGACAATAACTTACCCCCGGAGTGTCGGCGCGTTTCGGCGAAAACGCCAGCAGATGTGTCACGGTCAGCCACTTCTTTAACGCCACCGCGCGTGTGTTTTGATGCAGTGGCTGAACCGTGGGGCTCCTCAACAGGTCTGTGTGAGGGTCCGCGGTTTTCCTTGTCGGAAAAAATTTCTGTACTACTTACGAGTCCGCTGGGTACACCAGTAGATGCGCGTGGTTGTCACGGATCCAAAGGTGTATGGAACGGGGCTGGTGGTCGGCTAGTACGCCGAAGATCGGCGGTTTTTTGGTGGCCGTGCCGGGGGGTGGCCGGCGCAGTGCACTTAGAACGCCTTGCGTACTGGTTTTTGTACTTACACTCGCGCGCGGGATCTCTTTGTCTTAGTTAGCGTCACCTGAAGAGTTGGGGACGCGTAATGAGAGAATCGGACAAGTCTTTCGGGGGGAAAGTTTTTGGGCGGCAAGAAGCTGATTTCAGCACACTGAAATCGCGATTTCTCGGCGGTGGATGAACCGATTTCGACGCGCGAAGTATCAACGTGTCGGGGGGGTCGAGACGAATCGATGTGTACCGGAATCACTCGGATCGGTTAATTATTTCCGTAGAAAATAAAAAACGGCTCGGGAGCGATACGCGGGTACGTGTTGACGGTTTGGCGTTCGGCACCGGACTACAACCTAACCTAACCTAACCTAACCTAACCTTTTTTTTTTTTTTTTTTTGTGAAAAATTATGGCGCTACAGAGGGGCACTTTGCCCTTGCGGGTCATCCTTCCCTCTGTATCCACATCATTTATTAGATAAATTTAAATAATTACAAAGAATTGAGTATTAGTTACAAGGGAGGGGGCTCTATCCCCCTAAATTTCGCCTTCGGCGTACATTTAAAAATGACTTAACTATTTTATATTCTTGCTGCATTATAACCTTGTCTTTGTCTCTCGTCCTTTTCTCTCGTGGACATCACGTAGTTGACGTACTCCTTGACTACCTTCCAGTTCTCTTTAGATTGTAGCATTATCCTAACTATTGTGTCGGGACTCAGTTCTGTGCCAATGTGCGCCTCAAGATCACGTCTTCTTCTCCACCATCTGTCGCAATTAAATATCGCGTGTTCAGCATCGTCACACTCGAATCTGCAGTCTATGCATTGTGGATTTCCAAGTTTCATAAAACGGTGTAGGTATTGGCTGAAACAGCCGTGACCTGACATCATTTGGGTAAGGTGAAAGTCCACGCATCCAAACTTCCTATTTACCCATGGCTCGATATCCCTTATGAGTCGCCACGTCCATCTTCCGGTTGTAGATTCGTTCCACTCGGCTTGCCATCTTCGATAGACCTCTTTGCGGGCTTCTGCTTCTAGCCCCCCGTTTTGCGGTTCCCTTCTCCTGTTGTAGCATTCTTGTCTTTCCCAGGCCATAAGGTGTGCGGGGACTATGCCAGATATCACCATAATCGCCGACGAGGACACCGTTCTGTAAGCTGAAGCCACTCTCAGCGCCATACTCTTTTGAGGTCGTTCGAGGATGCCAATATTTCTGGCAAACACCATCGCACTAGCCCAGGCCGGTACCGCATATAGCAGCTGACTGTTGATAACCGAGGCTAAGAGTTTTCTTTTGCGCTGTCGAGAGCCTCCCATGTTTGGCATGAGTCTGGAGAGCGACAATGCTGTGCTCAGGGCCTTCGCTGCTGCCGTCTCTATGTGTTTTTTAAATCCCAATACCCTGTGCAATTCTACTCCCAGGTAACGCAACTGCTCTTGGGGTTGGACCCGGAAATTTTTTATCCTAAAAGTCGGTTTTTCAAACGCCCTCTTCGTAGTGAGTACTATGGCTTCCGTTTTATGGACTGATAGCTCCAAGCCATTATCTTCCAACCAGTCTGATATTACTTCCAATGCCCTGTTGGTCACTTCCTCGAGTATTTGCGTGGTCGTTCCGGTGGTGATGACAGCCACGTCGTCCGCAAATGCTACCATGGTGGTCGACGACCGTGCCGTATTACCTTCCGTATCTATGTTGAGCAAGCCGTCATACATAAGGTTCCACAGCAATGGTCCGATTGCCGAGCCTTGTGGAACCCCACACGAGACTGTCCAAGAATTTGTTCCCTCGTGCTGAAGACTTCTGCAACTAAGATAACTTCGTATTATTCTGATGATATAGTTTGGTACGGTCTTCCGATGTAAGGCCTTCTCGATTCTATCCCATCTAGCAGTATTAAATGCATTTCGCACATCTAATACTACGACCGCGCACAGTTGTCTCTTACGGAGTGAGCCGGTGGAGAATTTGTCGACCGTTTCAAGCAGTTTTTTAACCGCATCCACCGTCGACCGTCCTTTCCTAAATCCGTATTGTCTATCGTTAAAACCGCCGACCTCTTCGAGATGGTTTTCCAGCCGCTTCTTGATTATACGTTCGAAGAGTTTGCCTACTGTGTTAAGTAGACATATCGGCCTGTAAGATGACGGTTCTTCAAGGGGCTTGTCACCTTTCCGTAGCAAAACCAACTTTGCTCCTTTCCAGCTCTCGGGAAAGACCCTTGCTCTAAGCAGGAGTTAAATAGGTTACTTAGGATTTCAGGTTTACGCGTGGCGACTATCCGAACTATCGTGTCTGGCACACCGTCTGGGCCCGGTGCTTTGCCTTGAGGCAGTCTTGAGCCGCAGTATATTATTTCGTTTCGGGTTATTCTCGGGAACGCGAAGTTACCTTCTAAGGGTGGCCATACGATTTCTGCCACTCTCGGAAACAGTGCGTCCACGATGTTATTTAGTCTTCCTGGTAGCGTGAGCCCTGGGATCAGTCTTTTTCCTAATAGATTCTTCGTTACCAGTTTATAGGGTAAGCCCCAGGGATCCGTCTCGACCTGGGCACACAGTTTGTTCCAATTAGCCTCCTTGCTTCTTCTGATTGCGATTTTAAGTTTTCTCCTGCTTTCTCTAAAATATTCTTTGACCTCTTGCCCATCGACTGGGATTGCGCGCGTGCGATTTCTTTTATATCTCCTTCTAGCTCTCAGGCATTCGGCACGCAACTCTGCAATCTCGTTAGACCACCAGAAGGCTGGCTTCTTGCCCCCTCTGTAGTATCCCTTAGGCATGCAAGCATTGCATGCTTCCTGGAGAAATTTATCCACTGCTTCAGCTTCCTTATTTGCTTCTGCGTTAGTTAACGATGTATTCCAATTGTAGATGAAGTCGCGTAATTTATTCTGGTCCAATTTTCTCCAGGCCCATCTATTTTCTGGAGGATGGTGAATGGGCTCTGACCGAGTCTCTGATGACATGTTAAAAGTAATGTACCGATGTAAGGACGCTGAATACTCTTCTAAAACCTTCCAGTCTCTTAGCGCATGGTCGAGCGCTTCGCTAATCAAAGTAATATCAATGTGAGACCGCGAGACTCCCCCCTCGTATATCCGTGAGAACGTCGGTTTATCACCTAAATTGCACACCGATAGGTTGAGGCTCGCTATCCAATCCGCCAATGCTCGTCCTTTCTGATCCTCACGGTGGTCGCCCCATTCCGGTGACTTGGCGTTAAAGTCGCCTGCAACTAGAACGGGGGTCTCCGCGCTCCTAATGCTAATCTCTAGCCTGTCTAAAAAGTTCTCAAACGCTGCGAAATCCGTGTTTGGCGACCAGTAGCACGCGTACACCCGGACTCCTTCGACCGCAATCCATCGAAATCCCTGATTGTCTTTAGGGCCAATCTCGGTTACTGGAAGCCTAGGGTTAGCTACAACTACGGCTGCCTTGCCACCTAGGTCGCAAAACCATCCATTATCCTCCGACTTATTGTGATTTGGCTCACTTACTATGACCACATCGGCCTGCATTCTTGCCGCCATAGATTCCATGAGATCCTGAGCGACACCGTATACTCCAACATTAATTTGTGGATATTTGATCATTGGGCTGGGTTCCCTCCCAATGGCCCTGGGGGTTTAGTGTCACTGAATAGGGTGCGCCTGAATTCAGCGGCCTCCTCTATGCCCGCATGGCATTGTACAGCACGATGGTCAGCTATTCCGCAGCGTCTGCAACAGTTGCTTTTATCCGGCCCTGAGCACGTTTTGGCTTCGTGCCCATACTTCAAGCAACGAAAGCAACGTTTCAACCTCTCACGGATACTAGTATTGCAGTATACGAGGCCAACACGCATGCGCCTATTAGCAGTAGCTCTCGCCGCTGCGTCAGAAGGCATCAGGACTAATGCCGATTGCGTTTCGCCAAATGTTTTCCTCATACTAAGGATCTTTATCGCCTCCCGCGGGGTTTCCAAATTTTTGACAATCTCTCCAACCAGTTCTTCGCTATTTGTGAGAGAGTCCATTCCTCGGAACTGTACCAAGGCTTGTGAAGAGGGTGAGTATACTCTTACCTCATTATCGACGATTCTAGATACTTCAGAATTCACAGTGTCCGCTGCCATGGACCCACCGGTGACTTGAATTAGAATACCGCCCTGTTTTGTTTGGCGGAGCCCCGCAATCTTGTTCCCGATCACCTCCATGTTGGCTTTGTTCTTTATTGTTTTCAGTACTTCTGTATAGCTTTCCGGTCCCGTTTCAATGATTACTGCGTCATGACGTTTCTTCTGTTTATTCGCTTTATCCCTCTCAATGGGTCTGGATCCTGTCGGGTTCACCCTTGACTTCCTACCAACCACAGTTGACCACGCAGTCGTGTCGTTTGCGCTGGTCGGCCGCTGGCTCTGTTCATATCTCATTATTTCCTGCTGTTGAGTCTGGATTTTATGTATCTGACCCTGCAATTGGAGATGTTGCTCTTGTTGCGCCCGATGGATATCTGCTAGGGCGTTGTTCAGCAGGTGGAATTCATTGTGCTCCGTTTGGGGTGTTGTTTCTGTTTTGTTGGATTTAGCCTTTTTCTTTGCTCTGCAATAGCGGTTAAAAATGTTTACAGTGGACTGCAGTGTTTCTTTAAGAAACACGTGTACATTTTTGTTAGCTTTGGAGAACTCTTGCATCGATAGAATACCTTTCCCAAGCATGCCAAGTAACTCCTCTTCGTCTTCGCAGTTTCCTGGCGCGGAGAGAGTATGGGTGGCCTTGGTGCTGATGGGGCCTTCATTTTTTCCAGTGGTTGTTTTTCTCAGTACCCTCGGGGACTGCTCTGGGTTAACTCGAAGACGAGATTTGGCTGCCAAAGGTTGCGTGCCCTCGGCGAACACGGCTGTCTCAGCACTAGTATTGCTTAGAGTAGCGGGGGCCTGGCTGGCCACCCCCGCACCCTCACGGTCGCAAGACGACGACCGTGGTGGGCCCGCTACGTTAGATCCGGCTTTTAGACCGGATCCACCCACCACTGCCGACCCCTGGGGTTCCGAGGCCCCTGGGGTGGTAACTTTACTTCTGTTTGTGGCTTCCATAAAGAGTTTTTGAAAGGGTAGCTCTCCCTTGCATTTTAGACCTACTGCCAGGGGGATTTTATATCGGTGTTACCTTCACCTATGTCCGTTTGCAGGCGCTTGCAGGTGGACCAGACCTGTCCGACCAGTTAAGGTAAGACTTGTGATGGGTCTAATTAAGACCGGGGATCGCTTGGTAAGACTCGATTAAGAGCCCGCAAGCCCCCCCGCCACGTCAAGGCGGATCCCGTGGGGGGAGAACCTAACCTAACCTAACCTAACCTAACCTAACCTAACCTAACCTTTTTTTTTTTTTTTTTTTTTTTTACGGTATCGTAGCCAGGAGGGAACCGCCGGTAAGCAATACTTCCTCCTGGCTACATCGTTTATTGTGTTAAATATATATAACAATCACAATACATCCAACATTTTCCGAGGGGCTCTACCCCCTCAAACTTGGCCTTCGGCCCACATTAAACAAACTTATTTAATTATGATTTTTATTTCCTCCTTGGTCTCTTGACTCTTGCCTTGACCTTGCAAGCCTTGATCCACAGCTCCGAGAGTGGGATTGGAGGATTGCTGCTGCAGTTGGGGAAGGACCTGGGTAGGATTCTCCTGCTGTTTCTTGCGATGCTCCGGTTGCTCACAATCCCTAACAAGGTGATTGTCTCCTTGGCATCTGTAGCAGCGACGGGCCTTGGGTGCGTTCTTGCACTCCGAGGCGAGATGGCCTTTCTGTAGGCAGCGATAACAGGAAGGGCGGCTCTTTTCCAGAATCTTGACCCTGCATTTCGTCCATCCTACGGTGACTGACTTGCCCTCCGCCAGCAAGATGGCGTCTGAAGGAGGAAGGCTTAGACTAGCCACACGTTCGGCTCGTCCACCAGCATTTCTCCGAATCTTAATGTCTTCAGCTAGGACTCCTGGTATTCCCGCACGCGAAAGGGCATCAACAACCTCGCCGATCTCAACCCAATCTGGGATGCCCAGCAACAGAACGGGGGTCCTAACAACCGGAAGCCTGACTCTGGCCGCATCGCCGGCCACTGTCCTGATCTTGTCAGCAAGGAGGTCAGCTTTGTCAGCCCCTTCTACCTCGAGGAGGATACCGCCGGCTCTGGTGCCCCTCGTTGTGACCACTTTAACCCCGATGGACTCCAGGTTAACATTGGAGGAGATCTTTTTCATTGTTGCGGCAAGAGATGCCCCCTCGGAAGGGCGGTCGATTATGACCGCCGCGGACTTGGGGATTCTTCTCCGCAGCAACGTAATTTTGCCAGCTGTCGTCTGTGGTTTTCGGACGGGAGGGTTGGGTTGAGAGGCCGGCCCTTTTAACCTTCTTCTGGTCACTACGTTCCATGGCTCCATCTGGGGTTGTTGACCCTGCGGCTGCTGTTCTAGCTGCACTAGTTGTTCTGGCTGCGCTATCTGCCGGTGATGAGGTTGCTGCAGATGTGGCCGCTGTTGCGGCTGCTGTTGTTGTATCCTCAACTGCCGAGAAGCTCGTTGGCATTTTCCTGAAGCAGCATCTTTCGTCCCCTTCTTGCCATCTACGATAGGGACCGTTGGTGGAGGTGTGTAAGCCTCTGTTTGAGCGGCTGCGTCTGCTGATTTAGCTGACTTTGGTGTGCTGGCGTCCGCGACCAAAGACTCGCGTAGCCTCAGCGATTCGTTAAACTCCCTCAGTCTGATGGAAGTGTTAACGTCAGAAAGCTCGCGGTCTATGGCCGCTATTCCCCTCCTAAGTTTCCTCATCTTTGGGTCGAAACCATTACACAGCTCGACCATCTCAGCTGCCCATTTTTTAATTGGCTGGTGCACATTTCTATTCTCATTGCAAAAAGTCTTTAAGGCTAAAGCTAGCTTAGCAATCTTCATGCCGAGGACCTCAACTTCATCGCATGACGAAAAAGCTCCAATGTCATCGACATCTTCAGCACTAGTAGGGAATAGGATGGCGGGAGCCTGGCTGGCCACTCCCGTACCCTCGCGGTTGCTCGATGACGACCTGAGCGAGCCCGCTACGGAGGATCCGGTTTTGACACCGGATCCACTCGCTCCTGCCGACCTCTGGGGATCCGAAGCCCCTGAGGTGGTAACAATATTTCTGCGTTTGCTATCCATATTGGATTTTTTGAAGGGTTTTCTCCCTTGCATTTTAGCCCTACTGCCAGGGGGATTTGTTTCGGCGTTACCTTCACCTGTGTCCGTTTGCAGGAGCTTGCAGGTGGACTAAGCCTGTCCGACCAGTTAAGGTGAGACTACGTGTCAAGTCTAATTTAGACCGGGACTGCTTAGTAAGACCTAATTAAAGGCCCGCAAGCTCCCCCACCGCGTCAAGGTGAGTCCCATGAGGGAGAACCTAACCTTTTTTTTTTTTTTTTTTTTTATTTTTGCGTGGTATCGACGACGCCGTGGGAACCGCTTTCGCATTACTTCCACGGCGCCGCCATCGTTTATTGAGAAAAATCAAAAAAATACAAAGTTAATACAACAAAACTTACAGGATACATGCAACTACAATATAAGTACAAGACCAAATGGCATACAATAAAAGACTAACATAACAAGATAACAATGTAAAAGGTACTATGACAACAACAATACAGTGAAGTACCATATAAATAACAAACTACATACACAATTCTAGTTCCACTACTAATGCAAATACAATGGTAATATAAATAATAACCTTACAATCTAAATATACAGCAATGATATACCAGTAAGGATAACCATATAATAATAACAAAATTATAAGTACTATATCATCAACCATACAGTGAAGTACCATACAAATTACAAACTACGTACACAAATTCTAGTACAACTACAAATGCAAATACAATGATAATATAAATAATAAACTTACAATATAAATA
>JACXSJ010004378.1:0-13714 GCA_014851325.1 Pentalonia nigronervosa
ACTCCTACACAGTGGCTTCCCGTCTTGTGTAACATTTTCCCACCTTCTATACGCCGTAAATCAGCTGGTCACAGAGAATGGTCAAAATACGTTGACAACCAATTTCTTCCAATCCATCAGGACATCATTCACAACGGAAACCTCAGGCTGAAATCCAGAAAACCTGCCCACATTAGTATGAGGAAACTTATTGCGGACCGCTACGATGGCCTAGCTGATTGGAAATCAGAATGGGAAAAATCTAACCCGGACTCCTACAATATAATACAATCACTAGGAAACCCTTTACCAGGACATCAACTACCTCGACGAGAATGGGTCGTGCTAAATCGACTTCGCACTGGACATGGGCGCTGTAAAGAGCTGCTCCACAAATGGAAAATGGCAGACCTCCCAGATTGCGACTGTGGACATCCCTCCCAGACCATCCATCATATAATAAAAGACTGTCCCCTCCGCGCATTTAAAGGATCAATGCGGGAACTTCACCACGCTACGGATGAAGCTATCAATTGGATAAAGACCATCGACATTATACTTTAAAGAAGAACATACCACTATCTTTTATCAATTCACAGTCACCAAAAACCATTCATGTTATTTATTTATTTTTATTTTATTCTATTTAAATGTTTATTTTTAATATTACTAATTTTATTTGCTTGCTTGTACTTGTACTTATATACCATACGATAATAATAATATCAACATGTTTTTTTTCAAGAAGTATCCTAAATTAATGAGTTGATTTTTTTTTCTGTGGTATTTATAACCTATGAGTTATTAATTTTACTGTAATTTTAAGATCATTTTTTTAAAAATATTTAACCCAAGCTCATAATTTGTAGCTCTAAAACAGTTTGTTTTAAGCACTATGATTTGCTCTTAAAAACATTTATATAAGCGCTTAAACAAGCACTAAAATTTATATAAAATCCAAAAAAAAAAAATTATTTTTAAAAATTGAATTATGTAGTATGAAAAAATTATTTTTTTAAGCCTGAAAAATGATTACTATTGAATATTAATCTATTTTTATAATACAATTTTCATTTGATTTTATTATTTTGTAACTTTGTCGGGAAACCTAGAAACTTTAAATGTAAAATTCAAATTACCGTGTTGAAGCGAAAGACATACATTTTGATCCCTCTAATTGCTTCATGGTTTCCTGAAAAAAAATTATAGCACACATATTCATCTCTAAGACCTCTCAATAAAAATTTGCAAATTCTAACGACGTTGCTCTCAACGTCGGTTTTGGCGGTGACATGGAAGGGGATGTTTGGACGGCAAATATGGGCCGCTGCCGTACCACGAAAATATATTTATCTTAATATATATATACACAATCGTTTGTACGACTGTTATTGTTGTCATAATGTTGATCTATATTTATTATTAATGTCGGCGCACATATACAAACAATACATTACACTCGGAATTTCCAACGAACAACGTTTTGGTCAGGTCAATGTCAAGAAATCAAGACCGCGGCTTACTCGCGTGGTCGACTCGCTATGCAGTGGTTATGTGCGACAGCGAATATTTTTTTTATTCATTTTGAAATTCCCAAAAAAACAAGTTCTCAACTTTCTACAAATAGTTCACAGGCTAGGGCAATAAAAATACGTCGTGATGGAGAATCTCCATCAGAAACTGAAAATCGTTTTGCAAATTAGAGAGAATACGCTTCGCAATCGCGTACAAGAGAGTCAAGTATCGAGCGTTTGTAGCGGCTTGAAGAACAAAATATTAGAAATGTACAAGCTCACGCTAGGGAATCGAGCTCTGAGCGTTCCGAACGCCTTCGGAATCAGAGAGAAAGACAACAGATGTACACGGCTAGAGTTCGCAATCGACTTTTTGCTCACATTAATAGATCGGCTTTCAGATACGATCCACAAATTAATTATACTCAAAAATCTTCCGTCCAAATCAGAGCCATGAATAAGATCTACTCTAAGTGTTCTGCCAAAAAATGGGCCGATGAACCTAATAGTTTGTGCTGTGCTTCTGAATAAGTCAGTCTCCCCTATATTCAGGAACTGCCACAGCCAATAAAAAGTCTTTTGATAAATAATCAATATAATAATCATTCACTATCTAGACATTTTCTAACCAACATAACCAATATAGCCTATTTCAAATGACTTCGTTTGGCACGAAAGCAGAGAACAAAATTGTATGCCCACTTTTAAAATAGAGGACCTAGTTTATCATTTTATAGATAATCTTTTATCACAATCAATCCAAAATCCGCGATTCTTGCAGATTTATTTCATTTCAGACGCAGATCAGCCAAACATAGCTCCAACATTAAACATTGATATTATTAACGAACTACAGATCGCATTGAACAGCCATAATATATATATATATATATATACAAAGTTTTAAACAAAACTTAGAACAAAACTCTTTGGATAATTTAAAGTTAATTATTCACTCCGACCGCCCAATACAGACACATTCTCGGGCAGATATAATGCTCCAGCTGTAAACTAGATAGGCGTTCTTTTGGTCCACGAAGAAAAAGGTCCTGGAAATATTGTGGTGCATGGTAGAGACAGCCAACTTAAAAGGGTCTCCGAGTTGCACAGATCGTACGATTCTCTTCAGTATCCCTTGATGTTTGTAATGGGAGAAGACGGTTATTATTTGACCATTCTTCAAGAAGGTACTGCCCGTAATAAAACTGTGACCCGTATGCAATTTTATGCATTTAGGTCGATGATTAGAGATGGTTTTAATCCACTACAATACTACAGGGATTTATTTAGCTAATATATTGTCGATATTATGGCAAAAATGATTTCGGAAAGATTAAATTACATATGCCGTAATCAACAGAGACTGAGGGCTGAAGAATATATTCACCGTAGAGACAAGTTAAACCAAGATGCAATTGTTAACTCATCAAACATCGGTCAGCGCGTAATCTTGCCGTCTTCATTCACAGGTTCTCCGCATTATCTACGCAAAAAAATGCAAGATGCGATGACATATGTCCGCAACTACGGGAGACCAGACTTGTTTGTTACTTTTATGTATAACCTTGAATGGCTTGAAATTAAAGCAAAACTATTAACTGGACAGCAGTCATGCCATCGTCATCACATAATTTCAAGGGTATTTCAGTTAAAGATGAAAAAATTCATAAAATTATGCACAAAAGGTGAAATATACGGCAATGTGAAATGTTCCATGGCAAGTGTAGAGTGAGAAAAACGAGATTTACCTCACTGTTATTTGCTGTTTTGGCTCAAAAGAAAAATACAGCCAGACGAAATTGATAGTGTCATAGTTGCGGAATTACCTAACCAACAAAACAACCCGATATTGTATGATTTCGTGACTAAAAATATGATGCACGATCCATGCAGAGAGCCTAACCTAACAGCACCATGTATAAAAAACGGTATCTGCACAAAAAAGTACCCTCGACGTTTTGTCAACGATACCCAAACCGGAGAGGACGGATATCCAGTTTATCGTCGTCGTGACGCCGAAAATGGAGGCCAGAGCGCTATGCTAAATATCACAGGAAGTACTTTCAATATAGATAATAGGTGGATTATGTAGGATGTTCAAATGTGTAGGACGCACATAAATGTCGAGTACTGCTACTCAGTTTAAGCCATCAAATACATTTGTAAATATATCAATAAAGAATCTGGCCAAGCTACTTTTAGCGTCAAAAATCCAAACGATGAGGTGGAAAACTATGTAAATGGCCAGTATACGTATAAGTACATCCGAAGCTGTTTGGCGAATTTTAGAATTTCTCATTCACCAACGACATTCTACAGTCTTGTAGTTAGCCGTTCACTTAGAAAACGGCCAAAGGGTGTATTTTATCGCAGAAATGGCTGAACGAGTGGCCCAAAACCCACGTAAAACCACTTTGCTGGCTTTCTTAGTGCTCTGTAATGAAGATGAATTCGCAAAAACAATTCTATACCACGAAATCCCGCAATAATACATATGGGCTAATAATAAATTCTCAAGAAGGAAGCGTGGTGAGGACATTGTTGGCCATCCAGACATAAAAAAGATGCCGTTTTAGGTAGAGTCTATGGTGTACATCCTTCTTATTCAGAGTATTTTTATCTTAGGATGTTGCTACATTACATACACGGTCCAACCTCATTCGAGTACTTAAAAACCGTTAACGGAGTTCTCAAAGAGACCTATCAAACAGCTTGCTATGTTAGAGGTTTGTTAGAAAACGATGAGCATTGGGAAAATACTGTGAGAAAAGCATCGCTTTCGTAATGTCCAGTACAACTGAGAGAGCTGTTTGTTGTCATACTTTTATTTTGTCAGCCATCGGAACCATTAAAATTATGGAACAATTTCAAAGACGATCTTTGTAAAGATATCAGACAACAAAATTAAGACTTCGCCGTATCATATAGTGAGGACATTTATAAAGAAGGTTTGATACAAATCGAAAATAAATTATTGCAATTAAATGATAAAAGCCTAAGTCGTTTTGGATTACCTTCACCAGTTCGTACAGAAAACAATGCAACATATACAATGACTATAATCACTATAATACAAATGATTTGACCTCTTTTGTCAATGAAAACCTGACAAAATTAGTCCCAGATCAAAAACATGTTTTTGAGACTATAGTAGATAGCGTGAATACTAACAAGGGAAAAAATTTCTTTTTGGATGTCCCAGGTGGCACTGAAAAGATGTTCTTTGTAAATTTGATACTTGCGAAGATAAGACAATCAGGGAAGATAGCAATAGCAGTTGCTTCGTCAGGAATTGCTGCAACACTCCTAAAGGATAGAAAAACTGATCATTCTACTTTTAAACTTCCGTTATCTGTAAATCTTGAGCAACAATCTACATGTTCTATCCGCAAAAATGGATCTCTTGGTAAGTTACTACAAGACGCCTCATTGATTATGTGAGATAAATGTACCAAGAGCCATAGAGCACATATAGAGGCAGTGGACAGAACCTTAAAAGATCTTAGAAACTCCTCTGCTCTCATGAGCGGGATTACTTTTGTTATCAAAGCATGCTTGAAATCGTCCCCTTTATGGACTTCGGTTGAAAATTTAAAATTACGAACAAATATGAGAGCACATCTTCATGGAATCACAGATAGTGATTTTCCATAACAATTGCTAAAAATTGGGGAAGGAATTTTTCCCACTCCAAATTTAAGCGAAAATTGTTGCATCTTTCTGGATGAATCATTAGGTCAGATAGCCCATAATTTAGATAATTAAATAGATGCAGTTTACCCTGACATGAAGAATTTGCACGAAAAGGAATTTCATTGGCTGTGTTCGAGGGCAATAGTGTCACCAGGGCCGGATTAAGGGAGGAGGGGGGCAGGGGGCCCTGAATCCCGGGCCTCCATAAAATGAGGGCCTCCACTTAATGAGACTTTTTTGCATCCAAGTGTAACACACACACAATATAATGTTTGCAAAATAAATTTAAATCACAAATCGAATAATATTGTTCAATCATATTTTAATTTTATACAGTAAAATTATTAAAGTAATTTAAAATAGATTATTATGACTCGTAGAGTAAGATAAACGATAAGGTCAACTAAATAATATTGCTAATTTGGTATGGTTTTAAATTTTGAGACAATCAGTTATAAATAAACACATATTATTTGTATAGCAAGCCGCCCGACGGCTGTTGTTGATAAATACGTGCCGAATAGGTTTTATATAAAAACATGCAATAACGTAGATAAAGATTATATTTAACATTGATGTGATATAGACGAGTACAGTGAGTAGTGAGTATCCTCTTTATTCGTCTTCAACCATACGTCCACACGATTACTATTTAGAACGTGATAATTATCCAGGTTAGTTTAATGTATCATTTCTCACTATTAAATTTATTATTCCGACGATATTAGTTAATTTTTATTTTTTAATTATTATTTTTAACCTTTATGTGACTGAGACAAAAAACACCTTTTAATGACGGTCTAGGTACCCGGGGGCCTACAATATTATTATCTGAGTTTCTACGATAAATTGTACAATATATTGTTTGAATTACAAATAAACCATTTATGATATACCATTTTTATGAAACACTTTATAATAATGGTTTTTCTATGATCGTCATTTTAGTATATTGACATTGACGTGCACACATCACAACTATTAATTTAATTTTTATTCAAACTCATGTCTACAACACAAGTATTTGTGTTTTTTTTATACTTTATTAGTGAATTAAACGAAATAATATGATTGATTGTCAGACTAATAACGTCGTTCGGAAAGATTACGGAGATCTAGGCAAGTTATAACAATATTTAGAAACATTCTCAAACACGTAATGTACAAATATATATTTTAGAAACTTTAAAACATTATATGATATAATTGTTTTATATTATTTTATACCTAATTCAGTTTTATTGTTTTATTTGAAATGTAAATAAATTCCTATAATTAATTCGACAGAAATACATTGGGTAATACAAAATAAATACATAATATATTTTGATATGAATAATTATAAATCTAAAATATCATAATATGCACAGTATAACAATGCTATATGATATAATATTATGCATAATATACGTTTTATATTTTTTTAAGATTACCTTCTGATGAAATAAAAGAAGTATTGTCAGAATCTGATTCTGAAGCTGAAATTTATAACGCATCTGATGAAAACAAATATTGTCCCGAACCAGCAGCTATTGAAAATGAAGAATCAGATACAGATATAGAGCATGTTATCAATCACGATGAAGAATTTTATTCAGAAGAAAGCAACGAAGATGAATCTATAGATATTATGTCCAGATTTGGTAAAGATGGTACTCAGTGATATGATGTATATGATACACCATTTCCTCTAGCTCAAACAAGTTCTCGTAATATTTTGCACCAAAAACCTGAACCATTAAGTTCCACTACATTATTTACAGCAAAAGAGATATTCAAATCTATCATGACAAAAGAAATGTGTGACATAATCTTGAGAGAAACGAAAAGAAAAGAACAACAAGTTACAGAAGATTACAACAAAAAACTAACGGACAAATTTCCATATTTATTTGTAATTGCTATTTCTAATGATTTGCCACCTCGTGATGCTTCTGAACGAATTCAAATAGTTGGAAGCTGCCAGGTATGCTGAGAATTGAATCATAAACAACGGAAAACTCGAAAAGCTTGTTCTACTTGCTCAAAGCCAGTCTGCAATGAACACTCAATAAACAAAGTAGTTTGCGAAAAATGTAATCAATAGGCAAAATTAATGTAATAATATCTAATAATTATGTAAGTATTTTTATTCTGTTTGTAAGTAAAATAAAAAGTAAAAGTTAAATAAAATAAAAATGATAATCAAACAAGATAAAACTTTTTATTTATGTAAATTAAATCATAATTTGTATAAAATATATAGAGGTACCCGGGTACCTACTACGTCCTTAAAACGTATAAAAAGTAAGATTTTTTTTTAAGTTAAATTATTAAACATTTTTCAATTAAAAATTATAATTTCGTAAACTGTTTTGTACTATTGAAGGATATGACGGAATTATAAAACATGCATACTAAAAATTTAAGAAAAAAATAAATTTAAAAACTAAAAAGTTACCTGGGTACCTTTCCAGTCACATAAATGTTAAAATAATATTCCTACCCGATTGAAACATTCACTGAATAATTGTATGAGCATTTTTTAGATTTATTATTATTTTATGTTATTAATTATTTTATTATATTGAATATCTACTAAATATCAATGGCGGCTCATGGTTATGGTAGTGCGTTAATTTTTTTTGTTGAATTAATAAATTAAACAAAATAAAATACATATTTTGTGTGCGCCACGGACCACCACACTATACGGGTATAATAGGGTAGGTATACACAACAAACGCGATTTATTCAACAATCAATGGTATTAAAAAAAAAATTATAAACCATAATAATTCCTATTTAGGTACTATAAAAAGAATAATTGTAAATATCATTTTATTTTCAAATATACGTAGGAAGTGACTACACCTTAGCACGAGCCGTCACTACTAAATTAAAAAATTATCTTTGAATAAACAGATAAACTGCTGAAATAAATTACTAATAAAATAATATAAATATCGTTTACTCTATTATAGACTATAGTCATTAATTCATCAATTACCAAAACTATGAACGATCGTCATAAAACACCTCACATATATACTTCTGGTGCTCAAAAAAGAAAGTTAAAGGTAGAACGTAATAAACAAATAGAAGAAGTTATTTCCCAAATTCCAAAACTGACCAATTATTTTTCTTCCTCGAAACAATCAGCAAATGTTTAAAAAAATGAAACTGATAATAACAATGTTGAAATTTTAACCTCCGGAAAAAATGAAATACTTTGTGAAAATGTAATTATCAAACAATCAAACCATTTAAACCCAAAAGTGGAGAATAATGTACCTATAGAAAAGGAAAAAAATGATGATTCCGAACTTCATAAATTAAATACGGAAAATACCAATACTATAGAAAATGAACCCACCGTAAAATTGGATATGTCGAAATCTTTTATTGGTTTTGAAAATGATGTTGGTATTTGGCCTTAAAGCTGTAACAATGAAATGATAACATTTTGGATAAAACAAGGATCTACAAATTTGCAAAATTGCGATGAAAAGTTATTAGAAACAAAATCCGTCCAACAAGATCGGGCTGATCGCTCTGCACACGATAGTAGGAAATGTTCTATACATTTTTTCAAACGGATAACTAAAAATAGAGAAGTCATTAATCGTAATTGATTATGTTTCTCTCCAACTACTGGTAAAATCTATTGTTATATTTGCAAACTATTAGGGAACAAAAATGCAAAGTTATCTAGTGACGGATTTTGTGATTGGAAACATACAGCTGAAAAGTTATCCCAACATGAAACATCTAAACATCATATTGAAGCAATTATTGCATTAAATTATCGAGAGAGAGAAATTGGATGTTTTGACCATCAACTTCAAAAACAGATTGCAGATTTATCTTCTTTTTGGCGTAAAGTTCTAAAGCACAATCAGTTAGCACAATTAAATTTATTGCCGAACGTGGCATAGCATTTAGAGGGGATAACGAAATAATTGGTTCACCAAGAAATGGTAATTATCTTGGAATTCTTGAATTAGTGGCGGAGTTTGATCCATTTCTTTCGATGCATATAAAAGATCATGCGAATAAAAAAAGTGGTCACACAAATTATTTTTCATCGACTATTTGTGAAGAATTAATTGGTCTTATGGCTAAAGAAGTATTAAGTGAAATAATTACAAGAATTAAAAAATCAAAATATTTTTATGTATCTGTAGATTTTACTCCCGATAAAGCACATATAGATCAATTGACTATAGTATTACGCTACATAGAAGGAATTAATCCAGTAGAAAGATTCTTAACATTTATACCAAATTGTGGTCACACTGGCATTGAAATGGCAAATACTCTCATAACATTTTTGGACCACCATAAAATTGAATTGAATGACTGCCGTGGTCAGTCATATGATAATGCGGCAAACATGAGTGACAAGTATCAAGGAATGCAAGCCTTAATTAAAAATAAAAATGAATTGGCAGAATTTATTCCATGTATTGGTCATTCTTTAAATTTAGTTGGGAAAACAACAGCCAACTCATGTGTTGCGGCTATTCGATTCTTTGATTTTATACAAAAACTTTACATGTTTTTTACTGCGACTCCCACACGTTATGCACTTTTAACAAAAAAAATAGCTTGCATAGATAAAAATAAACGTGTTTACGTTTTAAAGAATTTGAATGAATCCCGTTGATCATGTCGTGCAGACGCAACAAAAGCTGTTGTATTTGGTTATGATTATATAAAAGAAGCTTTGGTAGAAATTTCAAACGATCTCGATCAAAAGGACATTATTAAAATCCAATCTAAAAAACTTTATGAATCAATGTGTCAACTTGAAGTGGAATTTTATGCAATTTTTTAGAATGATATTTTAGAGAAGTTTGATTGAACAAATTATATTTAACAAGACCCAAAAATAGTTCTTCAAACTGCTGTAAATGCTCTTAATTCTCTTTTATCATTTTTTCGAGAAATACGAAATAAATATGAAGAATAAGAAGAAAAGGCAAAAGACATGTCAGGATTAAAGATTATGCGCCAATTCATAATCGGAAAAAAATGTTAGACTCAGTTCATTAAATAATAATCAAACAACCTCAACTCAATTATCACCAAGAGAAAAATTCAGATCAGAAAGCTTCATATCAGTAATTGATCAATTGAAAGTATCATTAACCGAAAGAATAGCTGCTTACGAAACAATTTGTCAACGTTTTGGTTTTTGAAATACATTTGAAAAATTAGAAACTTCTGAGCTACAATTTGCTGCAAATTATCTTGTTAGCATTTACCCCAATAATTTAGAATCTTCACTTGGTAATGAATTCATACAGTTCAGTTCATTTGTCAAAATATATGTAGAAACGCATAAAGATAATGAGCAATGGGAAATATTTTTATACAGAATTATTTTGGAAAATAATTTATAATGTACATTTCCTAATATAGAAGTTGTGCTGTATATATATTTGGTTTTGATGGTGTCCAACTGCAGAGGGGAACGATCGTTTTCAAAAATGAAGTTGATAAAAAACCGACTACGAACTTCGATGACACAAAGTCGACTATCAACCCTTGCACTGTTAAGTATAGAAAGTGACATTCTTAGAGCATTGGATTTTTCTCAAGTAGTTGAAAAATTTGCAGCTACGATATCTCACAAAGTTGCAATATAATAAAAATTATTATTAATTATATACTATTTAGTATTATATTAATATTATTATTATAGACTATGTAATATGTAGGTATATATACGATATAAATATATGATGAGAGTACTAGTTAGTAAATATATATTTAATGAACATAATTTACTACCTACTTTTATTGTATTACATTTTTTTTTTTTTTTTTGATATTATTATTTTAGCATTATAATATAAATATTTTAAACCATAATTTTATTTCTAATTACATATTGTTTTTCGATAAATGTTAATATACCTATTCTTAAATTAAATTCACTTATAAAGTTATAATAATATATTGAAATATTAAATATATGTTATCGAAAAATAATATATACTTCTAAGGTAGGCCCAAGGCCCCCACATTCCTAAATCCGGCCCTGAGTGTCACCTAGGAATGATATTGTCAACGAAATAAACAATCTGATTTAACAAAAAGTTCTTGGCCAAATAAAAAACTACAAATCGATCGAAACCGTGACGAACATTGAAGACGCAATGCATTATCCACAAGAATTTTTAAATTCACTAAATCCTTCTGGACTGCCACCACATGAATTGTCATTAAAAATCGGAATTCCAATCATGCTTTTGAGAAATATGTGCAATGGAACAAGACTTCTTATTAAAGAATTCAAGGATAATTTAATTGTAGAGACCATTATTACTGGCCCACCAGCTAGTCAGTTAGTTCATATTCCGAGGATACCGATGATCCCAACTGATCAGGCAATCCCATTTAAACAGCTTCAATTTCCAGTGAAAATATCTTTCGCGTTGACTATTAAGAAGTCCCAAGATCAAATTAATAGGGATCGACCTACGAAAGGAATGTTTTACTCATGGCCAACTGTATGTAGGCCTATCACGAGTTGGATCTGCTGATAAGCAATTTATTTTGCTGCTACAAAATAAAACAACATCAAACATCATTTACAGAGAAGCTCTAACCCAATAAATTTAATGTTTACTTATTTTCAATATGATTTAATGATATATATATGATATATGAATCAAATTCTCAAATTCTACCAAAATAAGTTACGGGCGGATACTATAATTAATACGGCAAAACAACGTTTGCCGGATCAGCCAGTATTATATACTTATGGAGAATGCTGGAAAAAAATTATGAATGAAATTCGGCTCGGGATAACTATTGGACCGACTCTCAAATTTATATCGTCCAGGATGTATATATAATGATTTATTAAGACTTCAAATACAAGCATATGTATTAATAATATACATTTATTTAATTCTTTATAAATATTAGTTAATTGTTATACATTTTTTTTAAACATAATTGATAAATTATTATTATTCATTACATTTGTAAACTAATAATATTATTTTATTATACATAATGAAAACCCAACACATACTTGTTATCCATTTTAAATTAAAATACATTATTTATATTAATGTAGTAATAAATTATGAAATATATTAATTTATTGTAATTACAAACAACATTTTACCATATAAATAAAATTTTTATGACTACAATAAAATTAGGTAAAAATTAATTACAATTATCGTCTATGATTTTTTGAGTAAGATTCTATTTGAAAACATATTTTATTTATACCATTTTTAACATTTAACAATTTTAAATAATTATTCATGCGTTCAAACTATGTAAATGGACCACATAGAAAAGTAGGAGTTGGTACCAAGTTAAAGTTTATAAATAGTCAGAGGACACTGACGAGACAACTATCACAAGCGCGACGGATTGGTGCCTTCACTCTCCGTTGGCTTCTTCGATTTTTTTCCCTGGGAATCGAATAAGTTTGGACCCGAAGGGTTGATCACGAGCGGGTTCCCACCCATCAGACAATTGATTGGTACCATCCCTATTTTTGGGACACTGGGGACATTATCTTTTTTATCCATGTCGGATGAATATTTCCTGTCCATGTCGGATGAAGACTCCATGTTGTCTATAAATAACTACAAGAAAGACACATTATTCTGATGATATTTATAAAAACTGTGTATATAAAAATTAATTTATGAAGCATATATTAAATATGGAATATTTGTGCTTGTGTTACATATTTTGCTTCAGTTAAAATATTTTCAATTGTATTTTGTAAATATTGGTTAAGTATTTTTGTAGTACGATTTTATTTACTCAACAACTGTACACTTTGACTCTATTATATACTCCATTCGGCAAGAGAATACAAATCATTCGCTCAACTAAATGACAACGCTCCATGATTTGGAGAACTAAATTTCTTTACTAAGTCAACCGTCGCAACCGTCGCGCGTTCCGCATAGTGGCACTAACCTAGGGTGACCATATTAACCCGTCGTTGGTCGCATGGTGAGAGATTTTCTCATTACGATATTATTTTGGTCACCACTGTCTGTTATATCGGTTTATTGCCTATTAGTTGTGCTATACCTTATCAGATACAAATAATCTAAAAATAGATGACACTGAAAAAAAATAAACGGGAGATACCAACATGTTTTTTAGACACAAAAAATCGACAAATATGTAGTACAAAATTTGGATTTGGAGACAATAATTGTCTTTTATTGTCATATGTTACAAAAAAAGGAAAAAATGTTATGATGCTATCAACAATGCATACACAAGGTGACATTGATCCAAACTCGGGACATAAAAAATTACCAGAAGTCATTTCATTTTATAATATGTCAAAAGGAGGTGTAGACGTTGTGGATGAACTGAAAGGCGAATACTCAGTTTCAAGAAACAGCCACAGATGGCCTCTGACAGTATTTTTTTCTTTACTCAACATTGCTGGAATAAATGGTCAAATTATTTACAAATCAAACACTGATATTGTTATTCCACGAGTCATTTCAAGCCCAGAAACTGGAACCGGTACAAGTGGAAAA
>JACXSJ010004379.1:0-13709 GCA_014851325.1 Pentalonia nigronervosa
ATGGGGAGGAGACGAAGAAACACTCATAAAAATTCACAGACATCTCATCAGAGCAAAAATGGACTACGGTGCAACAATCTTCCAATCAGCCAAATCTCACCACAAAAGAATAATAGACTCTACTATAAACTCCAGCTTAAGATTCGCTATTGGAGCTTTCCGATCTAGTCCCATAGAAAGCATTCGAAACCTAGCACTTAAACCCCCTACTGAGCTTAGACACTTAGAAAAATCACTGCTCTATGCTGCCAGCATCACAAGAAACTCTGGCAATCCAACAAACAAATGCATTACAGAAATTACCGAGTACGCTAAAGACCATGGTATAGAATTCAATGCGATAACGAAAGTTCAACCCCCCAAATTCCTCCCATGGGCCTTCCATATTGATATAAACCTGGATTTAACTAAATTCAAAAAAGAGCTCAGTCTCCCTATAATTTACAAAAATCACTTAAACGAAATTCTCAGAGACCACAAAAATGCAAATTATTATTACACTGACGCCTCTAAATCTAGAAAAGGCGTGGGAATCGCAATTACTAACCTTGACCTCTCCATCAGATTCAAACTCCTCGAAAGCTGCTCTATATACACGGCAGAAGCCATAGCAATTCTCAAAACAGTAGATCACATATTACTTAATCATGATCATGGAAATCCCCACAAAAGCAATCTTATCCTGTCAGACTCACTTTCCTCACTCACGAGCCTCAAAAACCCCTTCAACACTTCAGATATAGCAAAACTTATACTTCAAAAAACTAGCCTAGCATATCAGACAGGAATCAAAATTTCACTAGTATGGATCTCGGGTCACTGCAACATAGAGGGCAATGAAAAGGCAGATCAAGAAGTCAAGAAAGCAGCAGAGCACACTGATATACCCATATTAAATATTACTACATTCGCAGACATTAAAAACCAGATTAAAGAACTGACTAAAATCAAATGGTAAACACAATGGCTCGGACAAAACACTAAATTGAGAAAAATCAAAAATACCACATTCAGTTGGCCTAATTTCCTCACAAAACGAAGAGAAAGAGTAATCATTAACAGACTCCGCATCGGGCATACTCGACTAACACACGGTTACCTCATGTCAAAAGACGAAAAACCTATCTGCACAACATGCGATACTGAAATAACAGTTCATCATATCCTCACAGAATGCCGACAATACACAGAGGCACTTGATCAGCTGAACATCCCAACCACCTTAGACGCAGCCCTCGGTCCAAATGCAGACTCCACAATCCAAATCTTGTCTTTTTTAAGAAAATATGAATTGTACGGCTTAATTTAAAATTATTATATGTAAAATACCCCCCCAAAAAAAAAATGTAATCTATAATGTAACGTTTATGACTAATGGCCGTTGCCGCCGATGTCTTTTGATCAATAAAAAAAAAAAAAAAAACTAATTTGAATTTTTCGAAAACCGACGTGTTAAATTTCATTGTTTTTTTTTCCCAATTGTTTAAAAAAGTACTGTGAAATGCAATAAATTACCATCTCAATGCACCAGGTAGATCCAAAACATTACTAATTACTACCCCTAAAATCGATGATTGAATCAAGTCTTCTGATTAAAATTGAACTAACAAACAGTTACAAAAGCAAAGCATACATTAAAACCAATACATTTCTGATTACTGTCCGTTACTTCTTTGGAATGTTTTAACTGTTATCTAAGTATAACAATATTAGTGTTAGATAATAATAAAAACAATTTTATGTGGCTGGCTAAAATAATAGTATATAACACACTACACAAATGTCATATATATTAAGAAACTGAAATCAAAAATGTTCTATAGAAATTCGTTTTATACCTAATATACACGGCGAAATTCCGACCAAGGCCATATTATATAATATGAAGTCCGTTAATACAAATTATTAATGATAATGTTAGTTGGATTGAATTTTGCATAATCTCTGATTTGCGCTTGAGCCGTATAAGTATATATGGTCTCCTGCCCATCATCGACACGGTTTTGCAGAAACACTACACTATTGCCACATCCGCTATCTGCAGAAAACCGATAAACGTGTGACATGTACCACTATGCGTAAGGATTTTACGTATGAAAAGTCGTACAATGGAATCTGTTTTTCGGTAAAATAGTACAATTAATTTATTCTCCGAGTCGACTTATCAATAAATAAGAAATTATCAATTATAAAGCTACATAGTTATCTACAGCAAGTGCCGTAATCGTAAAACACAAAATGGGTTTACGACCCTCCACTCAACACCACCGTCACGAGATCAGTCCCGATGCCCGTGTATGGAAAACCGGAAACGCGCCTTGGACACACAGATGTGCAAAGGTGTATTATTGTACGTATTATTACAGTGATAGTAGGTATGTATGTACCTGCTCCTAGATGTGCAACGATTTCGAGCCGTTCAAACGCTTCGGGTGATTATTAAACGAGCCATATTACACCTAATAATAATAATAATATATAATTATATATACACCACTGCAGCAGTGTCTGCAGTTCGTTGCAATAGTAGTGCTCCACTGCTGTTACAAGCGTGCCGTAAATAACAGACATTTTAATTGGTATAATATATTGCTGCAGCATCAGCATCACAGGTATATAATACGTGTGTCTTTTGCAATATATACATATTCTATTTCATATTGGTGTAGTGTACCTGTATGTGTGTGTGTGTCGTGAATGTATATATATATGCACCTATATACAATAAATATTGCGAACTGCAGCAGGCACTATAATAATAATATAATAGCAGGACGCACACGCGCGGGAGCAGCGATTTTCTACTTTCGAGTGGGAGTCATCGCGCTGCACCGGCGAATGCCGACCGGATCGCGTACTTATATAATATATATAACTCACAACACGCGTTCACGATACTCATATATAATGTTATATATGCAGGCATAATATCCGAGCTGGCGGGTTTCCTACGTATATTATATTAATGTGTGTATACGAGTATATAAAATATTTTTGCACTCGCCTTCCGTTCATAATCGGATAATGTTCGTCTTAACCCGTCCGCAAGTTTGATCGTCATTGTGTAATAAATTACTAATATTGTCATCCGTTCGTCCTATACATTCCTGCTATTAACATATTAATGCATTACAATATAATAAAACTTACAACGAGTTACGCGTACTGAGCTCGAGCTGTGATATATCGTGAACTAGTTAACCTTTGCACTTCGTCGCATATAAAATATTTTTTTGATTCTTGTTAGCCATTGGCTGGAGTATACATAGCAGACGTGTGCCGGAAGTCGCTAAAAATTAATCGTTTTCTGATAGTGGTGTGAAAATATCAATTTTGTCTCTCTACACTCGGACCACTTTCTGTGTTAAAAATGTTCCGTTGATTTGGTCATAGGCATCGCATACACAAACACTTCCAACATTTGTTTTTCGGTTGACAAAACGTTTATTTATAAATATTCTTTATCCAGTTTTTATTTTATCAATCTATCGATCATTCTTAATTATTTAACCTGGCGATTTGATGTTCCATACAAATACATTTATGCTCTAAATATTTAAAAAATATTTAACACAGAATCAAATGATCTAAAAAAGCTTTATAAGTATGAAAAAAATATTATTTATACAAAATCATTAAAATCGTTATTCTAAAATGTGTTGTATTTAGAAATATATTATTATATTATTTAGTTATTTTTGTAATTTCGAATTTGATTTATTTGTGTTCAATTATCATAAAAATATTAGGTAGGTATACAGGTATATTATATACTATATAAATCGGTTTAGTAGTTTTGAGTTTATCCAGGAAAATGAAAACAAGCGATGCAAATGTCTCTTCGAATACTTATTACCAAGTATATATACATAAATGCATAAAATATACCAATTATTTGCACCAAATATTAATGTTAGTTTCTTTGTATATACGTATAGTGTATTAGTAAAATATTCTGTTGATCACTAGCAGAAGTGACTGCTGCATCCGAATTGGTTCCCCATATTCTTAGGCATTACATATCCAAATTGTAGGTTTTTAATAAAGATTTTTGAAAAAGATGAAATGAAATCTAACAATATTATTTAATATTAATATGACATATTTCTCATCATTATATACGGGTATATCGTCTATATAATATAATGAATTGCCATTTAGATAAAATCGGTGTGATACGATCGATACGGATGAATATCTATAGTCTTTACTCGTAACAGTATTCAGTAATCAATTGCAAAAATTGTAGATTTTACACTATTTTAATAAAAACAAATAAATTATTTAAAAAACAATTAAAGTATTTATTAAAAGAAGGATTTAAAAACCTTTAAAAAGGGCAATTATAAAAACATTTGACAATTAAAAAGAGAGGATTTCTAAAATTTTACAATTATTTAATACAATTACTAGGTAATAGATAAAAAGAGAACATGCCTAAATGTATACCAGTACAAGAGATATTAGCCGTGACATTAAGATACCTGATCACTGGTGGTAGTTTTATCAACATGTCTTACTTGTTTAAATTCTCTCCATAAACTACATTAAAATGTGTACAAAAAATATGTGCAGCATTAACAGAAGAGTTAAAAGGTGAAATAAATATAATAATAACAAATTTAGAAATGTAATATATTAATGTATGTATTATTAATTAATATAGGTTATAATAAAAATACAAATTTTGTAGGTAAAAAGTAAAACTTAACAAAAAGTAAACTTATGGTTTTTTAAATAATTTATCAAAATTAAGTTCATATATATGTATATACTACCAAAGTATTTGCAGTTTTTAAATACACTTTAAGTATTTTTTAAATCGTTATAAATCTGTATAAAATACATGCCACTAATTAAAAACAAATAAAAAATATATTTTTACAAGGATTGCGTGTGCGTCCATTTAGGTAGATATAGATATTATGTGTACCTATATTATACAGTTGTACTTTTATGCTACACCGCCGCTGGCCAGGAGGAAAATGAATGCACGGTCCAATTAAAATAATATATATATTCCAAAAGAAATGCATGATATACACGTATGTACTTTTGACCTATATTTTATACTATAGGTATTCACGCTCGCGTAATGGTACGTTAACTTTGGCTTTTTATTCATTATTTTTCGTGTTAAATTCTCCCGCGGGCTACAATTTATATATTATACAATTATATAAGTTATCTTTATAATTCTTTATGTACTTTGGAATCATCGAGAGCTCGATATGTACGTTATAGTGGTTGTACACGCTTAAATTATGTGGCAGCGGTGTATTTGCGAGATGGAGGGTGAGGATTCTTCCGTCTTTGACCTTTTGTTGTTTTTCGCGGTTCCATATGGTTACTGCAGCAATATTGTCTGAAATACATCCCAACTTCTGGTCTAATTATGTATATGGGTTAGATGCAAAAGTGAAATTAAGAACGAATATTTGGATATATTCTAAAAAATGATCACTCTATTGAGTAAATAAAAAAGTTTGTAGCGATTTCAAGCTAACAATATTGATTAAAGAAACTAAATAGTATGCATAGCTTATTATTGTAAACGTGTAATATTTAATGTTACAGTTATACTTCTAAAGTACACGTCAATACGATTGCAATAAGATATTATAAGAAAGTAAAATTATATTTAAAATTAAATAAAAAGATTATAATATACAGCCATATTAAACAGCTAATGAGTAAGTATAATAAATATATGGTTTACAAGTGAATGTTCAGAGCATTCTTTATTTTTACTTAATATTCAATATTAATACTATTCTTCTTTTAATTTTCATTCTGAAATATTTGTAGCACTACTAGCCGCACCTCTCGATTTTATTCCATATCTATACTTAACTAATTGTAGTGCCGCCATAAATTTCAATAGTTGAGAGTGAGGGCCCAGCATCGGAATTAATTTCAATTTTCAGTTTTAATCTCTATTACGTTTACAGATGTCGTAGTTATACATAAATAATGTTTGACAAACTACTTTTTTGTAGACTGTAGTCTGTAGGTAGTAAGTAAGAGTATCAAATGAGGAAATGTAAAAAAATTGTAAGTAGGTACCTACTTTATTTAAGTATGTAATAAATTAATAATAAGTAATAACTAAAAATTTAATGTGTAGTTGTCACTGTGTTGGACTAGGTAAGTTTAGTTTGGTGTATGTATATATTTCTGCTTATAGGTATATATCATATGATACGACTATAGGAGTACCGACATTTGAAATCAGATGAAACCCTGATGGAGACCGGACGTCGGGTGTTGGGAAGAATCAGTTGAATAGCTATTTAAAAAGACCCTATAATGAAATTTGGGTCAACTTCCGTTCGGCCGGGAGAAAGGATTGGATTTTTAGGTTTTCGAGGATACAAGACACGAGAGTGGATATCTACCTGGCTACCTAGTACCTATAATAATCATATATTAAAAAATATACGGGTATAATTGATCATGAAAATAAAAATGTATATACTTATAATACGAACTGCAAATAATAGAAAATAGTAATAACATAAAAGATCAATAGGAATTTCGAGTGAAGGCTAAAATATATATTTTTAATAACTCTTTCTCATATAACGAAAAATCGGAATTCACCAAAATGATTTACGGTACGTGTACCTATCTAATACATATATTTTATAATATTTAATATTGTAATATTATTATTAAAATATATGACAATAATGCCGTCATCGTGTAAAAACATTTATATAATAACGTTAGATAATATTCAGTACACATTAAATCGCGCTTCGTATCGGAATTCGGAAACGCCGACCTGTTCCCGGATCGCGGTCGTGTTTTCCTTTTTGCGTCTTATCGACGAGCGACTATCGGGATGCTCGTATGTGCGACCTCGGTCGAGCTCAACGTCCGTCCGCGTATCCCACGCTCGTGATGCATCATGTACGATTCTGTTATTGCACTGCAATCTCCAGTGCACGGGTACACGTAGTATAGTATTAGCTATTATATTTTTTATGCGATCATTCTATTTATACCTATATGATATATACGTGTGTAGTGTGTGCTGCATAACGTCGGATTCCGTTCTAATAAATGTTTACCGTATAATTTATTTCACTGCCTTTGTATAAATATTATACAGGTATCTACCTACTTGTACGGGTGTCGTGCTGTTTCCGAAGGTGCTGTCGCAGTGTCGCCGACGCTTTTTCTTTCCGGAGATGTGACATTTTCCATTTGGATGTAGGAAGTAGTACATGGGCGTCATTTCAGTTTTTCAAAAGGGATACGAACATTTGAATCAAGCCAATATTTTCCTCCGCCAGGGCATTGATACATCCTGTTTGTTTTGCATATCTGAAAAAAATTTCAGCTCGATCGTATTAGCATATTCAATAATATATACAAATATTTCTCTTCAAAAATAATAATATATATTATTGTATTTCCATTTTCCGCCACAAAAATTTCAATTTTTAGATTTTGGTAAACCCTTGTAATATATAAGAATTGATATAAAATATTATACAGACCATGTAGATAATATTTTCACAATCTGTGCCTTTTTTTCATTAATAGGAAAATGGGGAACGGTTTCATTAGTGATACACGTGGTATAGAGGTACACGTGACAATTAAAATTAAGTGTTGTAACGATTTTATTATTTTATCTACTATAAATCAAAGTTTATTTTTAAAATCATTGTCAATTATTAATAACTCCGCGTAATTTTTTGGTAAAAGGTTACTAAAATCTAAAAATTTAAACTTGTGGCGGAATATGAAAATATATTATATTACTTACTAGCTGTAAATGGACTTGGCGAAAAACAGAAATGTCGAATTTGGTGGAAGAGTGGAACCCTATATTGAATAAATCATTAAATTAAATTCATATTTTATAAATTATAATGGTGTTTTATTAAGAATCGCTTGTATTGAAGTCGGGTCTTTCCTAAATTCCGGTTAAGTACATCCAGTCCAAAGAATGCCCCTTCCCCACACTTGGAAATGTTGTGCCTGCAAAACTCTTACATTATAATACCACACGTGGGTTCAGACAGTTCCATATCGTTCGTTTGTATTTACGTACCGTCTCAACGTCTCTCTGACTTTTCCTATTTTACTACGGGATGTTGATTGGGGGGGGGGGTCGGGGAAATACTTGCAAGTTGCAGCCCCCCCCCACACACACACACACACACAACACAAAATCGAGATGAAACTCGGCAGACCGCACGTATATACGGAAATGCGCACGATATAAACGCGAGGTTATCGTTCCGCTTTTCGTTTTATGGACTATGGAAACTATTCCGTACAGCATAAGCTATAAGAGCAGTTATTTTATCGAACACATCCGCAATAGGAACGAGACCTATTTTCGTACAATTTTATAACGTTATTACACAGCATTATTATTATAGTAGATAAATATTAAATATACCGTTTGGCGATAGTGGTAATATTTTATACGGAGCACACGTCGTCGTATGTACACATATTAATATAATATATTATAACCAGTCGCCGGCGGCCGCCATTGTTATTAATTATTATTATTAATCGTCCGGAAAGCCACAACGGCGGGAGGAAAGAACTCAAAAGAAGAGGATGAGCCGCATCACTATATATGTTGTACACGATATGCCGTACGGATATTAGAATATTATTGCTATATCATATAGTACCTACTACTGCTTATATGCCTACCATAATAATACTACTGCTGTGCACGACTACGATCTATACATACACGATCATCTACAGCATTTCGTATACGATGATAATAATAATATATTATGTGCTCGCGTCCGGTAATGGAGTCGTTATTCCGAGATGAACTGCGCGAGCCTGCACGCTGCACACATTGATTAACGTCGTCGTAAACAACCGAATACAATACGAATAAACAATAAACATAGCATTTCGCAACACACGAGTCTTTTACGATAATTGCAGGTACCCACCCACCCACCTATCATATAATCTATTGTACAATTAACGCCACGTATATTGTTGTTGGTTACGCCACACAGAATATACAACCTAACCATATAATATAATAAAACAATAATAATAATATTATTAACAAAATAATATATTATTATTATTATTTATATATTTCCCGTTCGGCTGCAGCGGTCGACGTTTCCCCATTTGCGAGCCGTCGACCGGAAACGTTCTATAAAGTACAATGAATTAGAATATAATATATTATATTATTATACGTTCACATCCGATCGCCGGCAATAATAATTTAGTATCGCATAGAATGCCGCCGTCGCCGTCACCGCAGTGTAATATTATATTCGTATATCACTCATTAGGTATATAATTATAATATATATATATACTTTATGCAGACATATATTCAGGGCTGGATTTGACGGTGGGAATTGAGGGTAAACTCTCCGGGGCTCGCTTTTTTTAGGGGACTGTACAAAATTACCTTAGGTTTTATTTTTTTCCGATAAACTTCAAAAATTACTAAAAATATTTTAATACATTACGATTGCACGTATATTTTTTAATCGTAATAGCAAGAAAACCACGTATTTTATTTATTTGTAAATAATCAATGTGCAGAAGATGTAATTTTTGTAGAACGAAGACAATTTGATGACACAAAGAAAAAAAAATGTATTAGATCCGGGGGAGGGGGGGGGCACAATCTTTTTTGCCCCGTGCAGCCAAAATTCTAAATTTAGCATCGCATATATAATGGTGATTGGTATCTATCTATAGGTATAATATATAGTACCTGTCGACGGATAAGTTACCTGCAGACGACTAATTGTTATACCATATTATAAGTATCTATTAAAATTATTATATCTCTGCCTGTATGTGTATAGGTACATAATTATATTATATTAACATCTTGTGTGTGAACGTCGGACAGACGATAACCGGATTGCGATATATATGTGTGTGTGTTTGAATTTATAGCCGGTCGTCCTAACAATACAGTCTCGCGGTCCAAATAATTAAGTCGTTACATGGTTATCTCAACACTCGGTCGTACTGCGTTATAATACTCGTACGTGTATTATAATATATATATATATATTTGCTGTACATCATAATAACTGTATAATATAGTCGTGTATATACAGTATGGCACGTCGACACCGGTGGCGGGAGTTTTTTATTTTATATTTTTAACAATAGAACGGGTTTTTAAGTTTCACTCCGCGTGGGACATGGGTCCTTATTATTGCAGGACACGGAGCAGTATATAGCGGCGGGCGTTAAAAACAAAACGAAAAAAACCGTATAGGTATATAATTGATAATCGGTCGCGGAGAAAAGTCTTCGTGCCAAAGGGATCACTATTGGATATTTATCGTTTTACTGTGCTACATCATAAATTATATGTTTGGGGGGGGGGGGGAATACATTGTTTTCGAACGTTGCCGCCGTTCTCACATGACGATTGAAGTGGTACCATAATATAATAATATACTCATAAAAACGAGTGGTGCAAACCTAAATACATACTATGTATGACATAGAGACATCGAAACGCACACCTATACATAAACCCATTACATGTATTCAGTAGTATATATTAAGCACATACGTGTTTTCGTGTTATATACGTATCATTTCTATAATATATGCGCACCTATGCGACTGTGCTATTGTAGAGACGCGTTATAAAAGCGCCTTTTCGGTCACACTGTGATAACACCGATAAACCATATGTAACCTTTTAATATTGTTACCGTGTGCGCATATTACACGCGTCCTCTCCAAATTAAAGAAAAAAAAAAAAACGTCGCTTTCTTTTCCCCGCTCTCCTCTTCGCTTTCCATAAATCATTACACATCTCCACGGTGACCGCACCCGCTATACACTGTACACGCGAAACGCGCACACCGATGCAGCTACATACATCGATTGCGGGCCGTAGTTGTGTAATATAATGTGTTGGTTTATGGCCATAAACATATACATAAATCGCACTCCCGACCGGAACGGACCCACTGCAAGAATCGTACTAATAATATCGTTATTACGACGTGACGCGTTCGGACTCTGCTCGTGAACTACAATATTACATAATATTTTGTGCGTATCTGATACAACGCAATGGCATATATTAATAATTATTAAACGACGTTACTGTGTGAATAAAGTCGGCGGACAAGATTGTTAAATGGGAGGGGGATCAATGACAGAAAATAAACCCGTTTGTTATGTAATAGGACAATTTGACTGGTAGACTCATTTTAAGACATCCAAATACATATAGATAACGTCCAAGAACTATATCCTGCACGTTCAGTGATGCTTATACTTATTAATTATTATATTCGTAATTAACGTGAATTTAAATAGGTTAGGTTATTAGAGTTGTAAATTAAATCAATAAGGCATACGTATTTAAATTAACGATTTCACGATAAAACTCAAAATGTGTATTGACCACTGTAATAACATACTTTTAAGACCAGGCACACACAAATACTGCAAAAAAAAAAACCGTCAGATCCATTGCAATAACTTAGCCGCCCAATTCGCACTGCAGTACGCAACCGCTTTGGTGTGCGTCCGGCCTAATGCTTTTTTGAATCCATTCCCTTGTTGTCCCCCGGATCTCACCCTAAAGTCACCCACTCTTGTATGTGTCACTGATTATGAGATAATATGTCTATGGGTTTTTCGAGACGTTGAAAATTGCCGTAGAGGGTGAATGTAGGTCATTAGAAGCGATTATATAGGATAAAATGTATAATGTGACAAATTTACGAGGGTACTGCTTGAACTCTATGCACCTACATTGTACACTCTGAAGGAAAACGGGGAAGACATTATCCATTTTTATCGATCCAACTAGTGCAATATTGGTTCATGAAACGATAATTCAATATAATAAAACAGTTTTACTTCTAAAATCCTTTTAATGATTTTTTTTTTTGTTTTGTTATGTTACATGCCATCTTCTTTTCTATTAAATTTTTCATATTCAGAATGGATTCCATAAGTTCATTACAATTATTTTTATCCAACGCAAAAACGTCTAAAGTTTTAATTCAACAAATGCATTTATATACGCTTTAATATCATTACTAGCCAATGTTGATACGTACACGTTACGTTATGATTTTCGTCATCAGAATTGGATTGTTCAGCGTCTTTTGAATTTATAATGCTTTCAGTATCATTATTATTAGTATATAAATGCTTATCGATGTTAACATATTCTTCCGGCGATTGTAAACTGTGCCCAAAGTATAGGTAAACGTAAAATCGTACATGTAAACTGCGACTAAGTTCTTATCAAATGAAAAAGGCGATATGTAAAATGTACTGAGTTTTTATCAAATGTAAAAAGATGACATGTAAACTGCGCCCGGGTAAACTTTTAAAATTGAAACAATAGCTATATATTAACTATATTATAGTATATAGTATTATATATTATTATTTATAAATAGCTATATTTTTGCAAAATTAAACAAAATTACAATTTTTAATTTATACTTAATTCGTTACAGCCATATAATATAAATAATTAATAGAATAAAATTAAAAATTAAAAAATATATATAAACTTAAAAACTACAATATTAGGACAAAAATACATATTATTGATATATTATATTCATCAATTGGAGTTTGACCACTATTATATTTATTAATTAAATTTTGTAACGTTTCGTATTTTTTTTTTTGTTTTGTTTTAGAATTATGATATTTAAAGGGTTCATTTATACTATTTAGTTTAATATATGTTTCTATTTGAACTTCTTTTAATATTATTTAATATTATTCGACATCAAACTATTCATTTACTAGGTTCGAGTCAATTTTACGGACTGATTTAAGTATTTAATATTAACTAATTTAAATTCAGTATATTTTCAAAAAACTTCCGAAAAATGCGTCGTTTGTAAGATATGTAAAAAAGTATTTAAATATCACAGCAATACTACTAATCAGAAAAGTAATATTTAAATATTTTACTTTGGGAATATTGTGATATATGTAAATCAGATTATTCTTATTTAAATAGTTGAAAGGAAACTGGCTAAGTTCTACTATGAAACAATTATTTTTATATAGTTTAGTATAAATTATTGCCATTTTTCATCAAAAATAATTATTTTTTTATTTTAAGAACATCTGAAACGAATACATCCGGTGTATCTTAATCCCACATTAGAAATATATGATAACTTAAACTCGCAATTATCAGCAGGACCTTCTAACGCATTATCAGAATCATCTAACATAAATAATCAACCCCGTTCTTCAAGTTCTCCTATACCCAAATGTTCGCATCAATTAAAATTATACGATTCAACAAGAAGCAATGAATTAACAGAAGATAAAAAAATATCTATATACAAAAGTTTAATTAAAATGATCGTGAATGACTATCAACCACTATCATTGGTTGAAAACATTAGTTTTTTATAATATGTTAAAAAATTGGCTGTAGCCCATTTGCGCCCAAGAGCAGCCCATTTGCGACCCGAGGGTTATGGATATTTGCGCTCAAAATGATAAACTTAACACCCTGATCAGGGGCGGACTGGGCCGGCGGGATACCGGGAACTTTCCCGGTGGGCCGCTGCTCAAAAATAATTTATTATTAATTATTTATTATTTAACTATTTGTTATTACTATTTGTTTATTACTTATAATAAAATAGTCAATAGGTATGACGTATGAATATAAATTATAAATATTTTATTTATGAATATCATAACGCGCGTGC
>JACXSJ010004380.1:0-13699 GCA_014851325.1 Pentalonia nigronervosa
TTTATGATAATGATAGAAATCACACTTTTATAGCTTATAGTAGATTTCCTGCACTTTTAAAATATATGTAGTAATAAAAATTAAAGTTACATCTATGTATTCTAACAGTTACTCGGTATTATTAGTATACGATTGACACAGAGAAGTTGTTAAATTTAAATATATTTTAATTATATAATTTGTAATAATTTTAAGCATTTAAAACATATACTAAGTATTATTTATTATGTTTATAGTTAAATAAATGTTTCATTATTTATCTATAGTTAATTATTAGGTAGAGAAATATGAAGTGGGTTTATGCAAAAAAAATATTAATTAGTGACATGGGTACTAAGCCGCAACGACTATATTTTACTTTTCCAAAAAAGAATTCAAGGCCACCCTCTTATATTTTGCTAAGATATTCAATTATGAAATAATAGTTTATTTTTTAGTATAATATAAGTTTGTATACGATGTACTACTTAAAGTAATATTTTAACTTTTTTAAGTTTAAACATCTTAACCCGATTCATGCTCTACATTTCGGTATTTAAAAATTAATATCTCGAATATGAGTTCTCAGTGTTAATAAATGTTGTCTTATATTTTTACACCTTGTAAAACGTTATTATAGATTTCTGTCGGTGTATTACACAAATAACCCGAATTTTGGAGAACATGTTTGACATAGGCGGAAATCCATTAAAATTTCAGGGGTACTAACATTTTTAACATCGATGTAAGTGGGGTTGGATATATAACCCCAATACCCCCCAATTTCCGCCAATGGTGCTTGAGTATCGTTTTGTATATAGACATTGTCATTGCCAGCCCAAATTACGGAGGTGCGGGATTATAATTATAATACTATGTATTTATACTAATATTTTTATTCGTATACAACTTATACAACTTTTAAAACCAAATATAAATTATAGTCACATTACAATGATGTAAATAATTTTTATTTTACATAAAATAAATATAAGGGATTTTTTTATATGTTTAATGTTATACGTGATATCAAAAGTTAGGTTATTCTGTAGCATGGTATGGGAAAAAATTACTCAGTTTCCTATCTAAGTAAAAATCAAATCACGTTAACAAATATATTTGTAATTTAAAGCAAAGAGAGAAAAGTAATTTTTTTTATTACAGCGTAAATTTATGATTTTATTTATTTGAAATATTTTTAGATAAATATAAAAATAATTCCAAATTTGTGGTTATGAATGGTTACGAATTGGTTACTAAAGCATTGAACAAATTTTGAAAAAAAAAATTTAAGTTGTGATGCCAGGGTAGTAACGCACTTATAGAGTGACAACATTTTTTATAAAAACAAAAATATTACGTATAAGCCCTAATATAAAACGTTACTAATACCTATATATAGCATACCTACTACCTATAGTGTACAACATATAAGATATATACGAAAATAAAATGCCTCTAAAAGGTTGTATGTCTTATTAATTTACTCTAGAGTATAATATAATGGTATAAACAATAATGGTGTATTCATAATCACTGAAATACACTATAGTATTAAAACGATTATTATCTTTATAGTATAAACCTACATCTGCAGCAGCTGGTATAAAAGCATTATCACGGAATAGGAGGTTAAACTGTTTTACTGAAATTTCATTAGAAATACCAGTGCCAGTTGTTTCTCACGATGCGAAATAATAATAAAACAACCCAATAATATTATATAATATTATTATGTATTACGCGCATTTCCGTCGTTTATAATAATATGTTATTATGAATCGAAGCTATACTATTTTTTTTATAATCTATTTTTTTTCAACAACCATGCACGCTTGATCTTTACAAATAAACTTTGTTCATGATACTGCCTTGTCGTTATAAGTGAAATACATTGTATTAATGTATTTTTTTTTACAAGAACGATTATTTCTCATCGAATTATAATTGTTATAATATTATATAAGTCTATTTAGTTCCACTTTATATACATGCATGTTCGCGGAATCGAACACTCGTTTTTTATCTTGTTATTACTTATTTAACCCAAAATAAATTTTATTTTAATAAATGCCTCCGGCAGCACGCAAACCGCAGCGATAGCTTTGATTGAAAACATATAATTTGATAAATAATTATTAATTTACAAACAATAATTAAATAATTAATTTTTATCAATCCATCAGTATGGAGCATATAACTTATAAGTAGAGTACCTACCTGTGTACATGCGCACACACCTAATATATTTTGTTTTATAAGTACTATTAAAGATGGTTTTTTTACAAATAAACATATTGAGATATATGTTCTGCACGATGGTCGTATGCGTGTGCGTATACGTTGAACAAAGTTGCCGTAGTGGCACGTCGTTTTTACTTTAACCTAAATTAAAATCTGGAATTTGAAATTGGAATCGGCCTAAGACAAATTTTGCTATGTGGCAATGTTCCGAACATTTCAATGAGATAACATTTGTTCAAAATAATGCATCAAACAATGTTAAGAATACGATTGCGGTTTAAATGAAAACGGACCTTCAGGAATTTAGGACTGATGACTATATGATATAAATGTATTTGAACGATTTGTTTTTGATAATTTTTAAAATGAATTGCTAAATTTGTTTAACATTTGTCTTATATTACTATATATCTATTTAAAAATATAAAAAAATTATTTCAGATTCTAAGCTGAATGATGAATGTAGGTATTGATTTTACAATAATGTTTTTTTAAAATTATATTTGACAATCTGATAATATGGATAAGCAAGTGACATGTTGAGCAAACTTTAACCAAATCTAGACTTTTGTGAATTTGCGATTATACTATGATGTTTATATTATGAGTCATGTCTGTAACGTTGAATTGTTTGCAGTTTCACATAGTTCTTTATTTCTATATATCCTGACAAGTGACATTTAGTGATAACGTAATGGTTCAGCAATGAAATCTATTTAGAATGGAACAACCAAACAAATCTAAGAGAAGTGTAGTTAGTGAACGTTATAATCCGTATGACCGTATAATATGATATTGTTCTTTATAACTACTATAGTAATAGTCAACTACTATGAGAGATAGCTAGCCGATGAGTAATTATTGGTGTTATTGTCGATCGTGTAAATTATTTTTACATTTTTATATTATTCAGTGACTATAATATAGAGTAATATTATATTATAATAATAAAATAATAATAATATAATATATTATAGGATAAAGAAAAATGATTTATACCGTGCTTTCCACAAGATCAAAAAAATCTATTTATTTTTTTTTTTATGATAAATTTGTTGAATTTATTTACATTATTTATTTTTTGTGTGTTTATTGGAAATGTGGGGTTTACTATAGCTGAGGGCCCCCTGAATGTTGGGGCCCTAGGCTGCAGCTGCCTTGTTCGCTAAGACTGAAATCCAGCCCTGAGTACGTAATATTTAGGATAAAGAATTAAAATTAATAATAATTATTATTGGTCATATACTTATATATATTATACTCGTATGTATTCATAAAAATTGTGGGTTAAATATTTTTTTATAATAAGCTAAAAACCCACGTCGTTGAAGCTTTAGCTTAAAAATATAATAATCGTACAAAGGAAAAGTAATTTAATAAATACATCAACTATATTCTCAAACATATATCAATAAAATAATACAACATACAAATTATGGACCATAGGATTTCAGGAACATCGGCTGATAATTTTATTGTCGGCCGCGGCAGGATCAAACGAATAATAATAATAATACACACTATTGTACATGGTAGTAATAGTATAGTAATATAGTAGATATTTATATATTTATATAAAATATTAGGTATATAATGAAAAATGTATAATCTCTTTTACAGAATAAAATAACTTTTTAAATATTTAACAACGCGTGACGTTTAGTTTGAAATTACCTTTTTATGAATTATAAACGCAGTAAATATAATTAATAAATTCATATAATAAGTCATTAATTGCATTAATGCGTCGTGAATACTCTCAATAATTAATAACAACGAATATGTACACAACCCAAACCGATAGTGAATATGGTTTATTTATTCATACAATATTATTGAAATATTTATAGATTAATAATTTATTAGAATTTTACAGCAAAAATTACAATAAATTACAACTATTAAATAAATAATGAACAACTGGTAGTTTTGTAAAGTACTTGAGTATAAGTATTAAAATAAAATTTCTCTTAAAGTCAAGTTAAAATCAAATAAGTACTAATTTTCAAATAGTTTTTTTTTTAGTCCATGTATTTTTATATTATTAATTAAAGAACGTAAATTTAAAAAAAAACTGAGAAAATATTATAATAGACTTGTATAAAAAAATATTTTTTTGATGTTATTTATATTCATCTAAAAATTAAAACACCTTGACAAAGTAAACAGATGAGTAATTTATATTTTATAGTTACATCAACTAAAACAGTATAAAATGCAATATAAAACTAATGTAAAACACGAAAAAGCTAATTGATTTATTAGGTAAAAATTGCTTAAAATTGTTAAATTTGAAAGTATTTGAATATATTATTATTTATAAATACTTTTTTTTAAAGTATCAGTATTTGTACTCAAATGATGTTTTTTATTTTAAACGTATTCGGTTATAGATGATTAGAAATGATTATTGATTACACACAGAAAATATTAATAATAAATGACTACTTATCAACCTACAAAGTTTACAAATTACTACGTCAATGGTTACAAATTAGGTATAAATGGTATTATATTATCGGTTATCACTTATAAATTGCAGAATCACTATTGACTATTATTTATTATAATTCGATACTACAATAAATCAACTTTTAAAAATGTTCTCTTGTTGTAAGTTTATTAATGTAAACTTTTAAATATAATAAACAATATTTTTTAATTTTTTTTTTCGCATAAATGAAATTTTTATGCAATTTTTAAACCTTAATAATAATGCAAGTTTTAATATTCATGGTTTTTCAGTATAAAGTATAAAATATATGTATATTCTGTAGTTATATATATTTATTTTACTATTTTTGTATAGAGTTTATTATATGTATTAATATATTATTATACCATATAGGGCAGTGCCAGGCTAAGCCGCTGAAATACTATTCTACAGCACAGTAGACCACGAATTGCGGTTGTGTCAAAAAAAAAAAAAGAATATATATATTAAAATCAATTTAACTATGGAAGACGCTAATAAACTAGTAGCACGATTTAAGATATATAATTTAACATTATATCAATAATATGAATAAATACGAATTTACTGAACATTCGACACTTAGAAGTATTATCACAATAACATGATATGCAAATCATACAGCTATTTGTTTGAGTTATGTTTTTATCAAATCAAAGAAAAAAAGTGTAATGGATGTGTTAAATTTGAATTCAATCATTATATATTTGTATAGAAAAAACGATTCTGAGCAAGACCGTCTGTCAGCTTATATTATTAAATATATATTTTATGATATTAATGCTATTAAAGTAATTTATTTTACTATTAATAATACATTAGGTTAAATTAATTAGTTAAATTAAAAATATGCATATACCTGATATGATTATTATAACATATAAGTATAGTAAATACATAGTATGAAATAAATTTATATTTTTTTTACTATGATTTCCTAATATACATAATTATAGCATTTAAGGATATAGATGGAGAAAAGCCATACTAATAACTTTCAAGTACCAATACTATAAATCCATAAACAATTTAAATTCAGATTGAATTGCATAATTTTACCATTTAAACTAAGAAACTTATACCTAAAAAAAATTTATTTTTCAAAGTATTCAAAAATACAACCAACAATAAACCCATGGATGACCAATAAATGATAATGCTTACCATTTCAATCGAATTATTTTAACACAATAATGCCTTAAAATGTATTTTACTATAATCCGTATTTATTTTTTAGTAACTATTTGAACAAGTTTTCGATTTTGCATCAATATAACATAAAAATAATTTTTTACATTATAAACTTAAAAATACAAAAAAAACATTATTTATAGATTATAGTTAATGATTGTACGCATTTTGTGATAATATGTGCATAGTATGAACAGAAATATATTAATAATTATAATAATGATATTCATAATCGCACTTAAATAACTTGTGAATAATATGAATATTCATGAAAAAAGATTTACTATCAGTTTTTTTTTAACTTAACCCACTCATCATACACCCTTGCCGTGTGGTTTTATCTTTCACAAAAACTGCTAATTAACTTAATTAGTTAGAACTAAATTTGGTTTGTAGTAAGTTTCACAAGTTTGCATCTCAGAAGTTTAGTTACTTATTAATTTAATGATTTGATATCGTTATTATGATAATCAAGTAAATGAAAAAAAAATTGGCTTATTTTTTTCAGATATATTGAGAACATTATACTCACATTTGTTGTCTCCGTATTAATATGTCTTACTAGTGCGTAATAAACAAAATTCATAATTTCAAAGTTTATATTTTTAGCTTCATTAGTTGTAATATTAGGATGAATTGAAATTGGCCTGTTATCAAACTTAAAGGGATAAACTATCAACATTTTCTGTAATTGTATTTCTCATTTTTATGGCATTTAAACGCTTAAACAAGTTACGACTTTATAAGTATGTGAAATATTGCTATTTAAAAATGTTTATAGCTCACTTACTTATCCATCAAAAAGTATATGAGACACACGTAATATTTTCCCGACCACCCTTCTATAACGTTATAAAATATATTGTTAATATATTATAATATTGTTGTAAGTTTGTAACATTGTACGAATACTTGAATTTATGTCGTTATAGTGATATAAATTTTCATCATCTTCCAATTGCGAGCACATCGGCGTCATTGATCATCTGCCAACCGTCCACATAGGCGGGCCAACGTAAAGGAGTTGAACGACAAGATAATATATATTATAAGCACAGTAAAAGAGTATTTACAAAAGAGAAAATGCATAATAAAGATTTTCGTATCGTAAAGCGGCGCTCTTCAATAAAACCGAATGCACTGTATTTAGATCGTATACACAATATACTAGTTTTCTATGTATACGCTGATTTATGATCTAACGCACTATATACTATATATTATATTATGATATTCAACAATATCGTATAAACGTATTGTGAAACACATTTTATTAAGATTTGAAAAACAGAGACTAAAACCGACGACTGTTTTAAAAATATTAGGAACAATATACATCGTGTTATGTATAGTTGTCGCAACCCTCTGGTGTCAAACGACACAAAGAAAAATAAGGGAAAAAAATTGTGTTCTTCACTATAACACACAAACACATATAGATACGTTCGTACGGTTTGTGTAGTACTGCGATGTAATAAAATTTATAATGTGCACGCGCAGAACCAAGATCGTAAACGAATGCCGCCGCTCTTTCTAATAACACCCCAAATCGTTTTTATAATATTATATATAATACGCGTCCGATGCGCGTCCATACCTATACAGATGTGCACGTCACTCGCCCTTTGACGACGACAGTTAAAACGTAGACTATTCGCCGCAATCGGATACGCGTAAATACGTAATAATAATGGTGATAGTGTGTTGGTATACCTACTATACTTACTATAATATGTTGTATTACACAAAATCTGTCGTCCACCGCCGCCGATTTCCTTTGAAAATGCCCGTCTTTTTATTTTACCGCCATCGTCGTCGGCCGACAATATAATAACCTTTTTTTTTTGTCTCTATAGACACACTCGCAACTAATTACGGGCCGGTGTGTGCCGCAATGATTATATTGCATTAACTGCGCTGCAGGTCGTGTGTGTGCGTTATTTTACCGACAGAGGTGCCGGTTGTAGGTATATGTAATAAACATGCATATTATATTTATGTAAATACACTTGATGGAATTGATTTTTTTATGACACATATGTGGGTACCGAGAACGCGTTATAATAAAGTCATAAAAATATACATACGATTATATAGATATAGAACTGCAACGTACATCGTAATAATAATAATACATAATATATATATGAATATTTTATCGTAACGTTAGCATTAATATTAATGCCGATCATTTACTTATCATCAGTGCCTATAGCCCGCGGCGAATTTAATATGAAATATTAAAGTTGATGTCAATAATATTACTGCTTATATCCGGAGACCGTATGGTGCACTCATAATGTGTTAGTTGTAATGCAAATTAGGCAAAAATATCAAAATATTTCTCAATAATTAGAATCCTGTTTAGTATTGATCGTTGATTAGGTATAAGTGTGGACTGTATATCCAATATGTTTTATTTGTTGCAAAAGTAATATTCTTATGTAATTTCTTAAGTATGGATACAAATTTCCACAAAGTTTATAACTATTTTTTTTATCAGTAAATATACAACACTATTAATAACGGTGTTTTTACATAATATATTCCTAAACAAAAATTTGTATATTGATTAGGTAAATAATAAGAAATTAAAAAATAGCATTAAAATTTGTATATTTAATCAGTTATTCACCTAGGGATTTTTTATACTAGGGTCACCATGACAAACTTTCTTATGATTAAATTTAAAAAAAAGAGTGCATTGAAGTTATAGATTAGGTAACTTCTTTCAAAATAATTTTATCACACGAATAAAAACACTACGTTACAGATAAAATTCTTTTTTATATTTTCTATCTCTAGAATAATTATACCATTTTTAAAACATTTTCGAGTGAACTTTGTTTTTGATCTCAATATTTACACGTATAGTGTCCTCTTTAATTAAATAAATAAATACGATTATTAATAATTTTTTTTTATTTTAAAAAAAGAATAGGACCAAGAAATTAAAATACAAACATCTGGATCAAATCATGAAAATCATAAACATTTTCATGGTTTAAAATAATGGGCAAGTATAGCTTGTAACCACTCTATTATACAGGATAGATTAGTTATAATTTCATTATGCTTAGTAAAATATAATAATTTATATTTAAAAGTTTCATGCACTCACAAATAATATTTTTGAATCGCAACAAAATAACTAAAATTGTTGTTCTTTATTAAATAGTTTTGTAAAACATTGTCTAAACTTTAAATTTCTTTTTAAAAAAATATTGTACTTAAGTATTTTGAAAATTTTTGGATTTTAGTAATATCTGCTTATAACAGTATTCATTAGTTAGTTATGAATAATAATGATCACCGATTAATTGATAGCGGGTAATATTGATAGTCAAATAAAAAATTACACCTTACATAAATATATTATAATACCCACAGTCAAATATGCATTTTTCTTATACAATTATTTAAAATATGTGATAATATTAATATTATAATGTTTGAATAATGTTTCATGTAATTTATGTGATTTAGTTAAAATTTTATAATTTATAAAATTTAAAAAAATATATGTTGTATATTTTTAAAGTCAAAATTGAAAACTATGGGCTATTCCTTTCAAAAAGTCTACTTTATAATTCGTTCTGTATGGTCTTTATACTTGAGTTTAACACCGATTGTAATTTATTTTAATTTTAATATATTTAATCATATTATCTTCATAGTCATTGGGTGATCAAATATATTGGGAGAAGAGGCTGAACCTCACAATAAGTTTTTCCTAGATATGCCTATACATATCTGCTATTCACATTGTAAATTGGACTAACTGTTCATTATTTAAAAATAAATAAAAGTATTTGAATACTTTTTACTAAATATACCTAGTATACTATTATACCTACTAAAATAAATAAAAAACTAAAAAATTGTGGAACTTATATTAATTAATACTCTAGATATAAAAATTGAACATTTTATAAATTTGGAAGTACATAATGATTTGGAAATGTACATGATATTGATAACTTATAAAAATTTGAACTTCAAATTAAGAAGATAGGATATGTACCTACCTATTTTTTGTTTTTTTCTGTGAATGGAAGTTCAAAGTTTTTTTTTTTAACAAGCAGTTTTATAGGTAATTTGTATTTGCATAAGTACACAACTGTCTTACTATATTACCCATAGTCTTTAAATCTCCTGGCTCCAGTGCTCGGGCTAAGAAAATAGTCAATAATAATAAAATATGCCACTGAATAGATGATTCATTTGATTGGTATATCAAAGAAGAATTTAGAATTCTTAATTTAGTATTTATTCTGAATGATAATGTTAATTCGTTTATAAATTTTGCAATATACAATACAATAGGTATTAATTTTGGTTAAGAATCAATTTTTAGATCACTAAGAATAGATAAAAGTTTCATTTTTATGGCGGGCGCCAGTGTCCCCCTTCAATTTTTTTTTTTTTATATAAAAAACTAGAAAAATTTTTTAATAACTATAAATGCATTTGTCTGCAAACTAATGTATTTTTCATTTTTTCTTTAAATCTCATAACAATTTAAATCCTCTTTAATTCAATAAAAAAATATACATTTGCGATGTTTAAAGATAATTTATAACTAATATAAATTTATTATTTTGTTTAATTTATTGGTTTTAAGAATCTGGAAATTAGACTGCATTCTAATTTTTTATTTCTATAATTTTAAAATTTTTTTAAAATTTTTTTTACTCCTTAAAACAAATTTGCCTGCGGGCGCCAGTGTCCCCCTTCAATTTTTTTTTCATAAAATTAAAGAGTAAAGTCTTTAAATAACTTAAAATGCATTTGCCTGCAGACATTTGTATTTTTCATTTATTCTTTAAATCTCATAACAATTTAAATCCTAATTAATTCATTAATATTTTTTACATTTGAAATTTTTATAAATAACCTATATCTAGTATCAATTTGTTTTTTATTATAATTTTTTGGTTTTATGAATCTAGAAATTAGACTGCAGTCTAATTTTTTCTTCTGTAATTTTAAAAATTTTTTTTAACTTTATTTCTGCTCCTTAAAACAATTTTGCCTGCGGGCGCCAATGTCCCCCTTCAATTTTTTTTTTTTATATAAATAACTTGTGTAATTTTTTTTAATCATATAAGCCATTTATCTGCCAGCATTTGCATTTTTTTTTCATTCGTTAAATCACATTTAGATTCATAATCTTTAAAATTTTAAAGAAAGCAATTTTATTGTGATCTTTATAAATAGTAAAGTAATCATGATAATATATTATTATGTTTAAATTTTCGATTTATAGAAGCTGTAAATTAGATTGCAATCTCATTTAGTCTTTTATACCTGTACAATTTTTTTAATTTTTTTTTTTTGATCCATAAAACGAATATGCCTGCGGGCGCCCATGTCCCACTTCAATTTTTTTTTTTTAATTTAATTAAATTGTGTAATTTTTTATAATCTTAGAATCCATTTGTCTGCCAGCATTTGTATTTTTCTATCATTCGTTAAATCACATTTAGATTCATATTCTTTAAAATTTTAAGGAAAGCTATTTTATTGTGATCTTTATAAATAGTAAAGTAATGTTGAAAATTTATTATTTTGTTTAATTTATTGGTTTTAAGAATCTGGAAATTAGACTGCATTCCAATTTTAATTCTATTATTTTAAAATTTTTTTCTACTCCTTAAAACAAATTTGCCTGCGGGCGCCAGTGTCCCCCTTCAATTTTTATTTTTATATAAATAACTAAAAAAATTTTTTAATAACCATAAATGCATTTGTCTGCAGACTAATGTATTTTTCATTTTTTCTTTAAATCTCATAACAATTTAAATCCTCTTTAATTCAATAAAAAAATATACATTTGCGATGTTTAAAGATAATTTATAACTAATATAAATTTATTATTTTGTTTAATTTATTGGTTTTAAGAATCTGGAAATTAGACTGCACTTTAAATTTTTCTTCTATAATTTTAAAATTTTTTATAAATTTTTTTCTGCTCCTTAAAACAATTTTGCCTGCGGGCGTTAATGTCCCCCTTCATTTTTTTTTTAATATAAATTACTTGTGATATTTTTTAATAAATTAAAATGCATTTGCCTGCAGACTTATGAATTTATATTTTCATTCTTAAAATTTAATAAAAATTTAAATCCTATTAAATTCATTAATATATTTTACATTTGAAATTTTTATAAATAACCTATATCTAGTATAAATTTACTATTTTATTATAATTTTGTGGTTTTAAGAATCTAGGAAATTAGACTGCATTCTAATTATTAATTCTATAATTTTAAAATTTTTTAAAAATTTTTTTTACTCCTTAAAACAAATTTGCCTGGGGGCGACAGTGTCCCCCTTCAATTTTTTTTCCATATAATTAAAGAGTAAAGTTTTTAAATATCATAAAATGCATTTGCCTGCAGACATTTGTATTTTTCATTTATTCTTTACATCTCATAACAATTTAAATCCTAATTAATTTATTAAAATATTTACAATTGCTATGTTTATAGATAATCTATAACTAGTATGAATTTATTATTTTGTTTAATTTTTTGGTTTTATGAATCTGGAAATTAGACTGCACTTTAAATTTTTCTTCTATAATTTTAAAATTTTTTATAAATTTTTTTCTGCTCCTTAAAACAATTTTGCCTGCGGGCGCCAATGTCCCCCTTCATTTTTTTTTTAATATAAATAACTTGTGATATTTTTTAATTATTTAAAATACATTTGCCTGTAGACTTATGTATTTATATTTTCATTCTTAAAATCTCATAAAAATTTAAATCCTCTTAAATTCAATAAAAAAATATACATTTGTGATGTTTATAGATAATCTATAACTAATATAAATTTATTATTTTGTTTAATTTATTGGTTTTAGGAAACTGGAAATTAGACTGCATTCTAATTTTTAATACTATAATTTTAAAATTTTTTTTAAATTTTTTTTCTACTCCTAAAAACAAATTTGCCTGCGGGCGCCAGTGTCCCCCTTCAATTTTTGTTTTTCATATAATTAACGAGTAAAATTTTATAATAACTTAAATGCATTTGCCTGCAGACATTTGTATATTTCGTTTATTCTTTAAATCTTATAACAAAAAATCCATTTCAGTCAAGAATTACCAATTCTTTCAAAAATAACCAATTCAGGCATTTAACCAAATCAGGTAAATAACCAAATCAGTCAGAATCCATTTTTGTCAAAAAATCCAATTCAGTCAAAAAATCCACTTCAGTCAAAATAACCAAATCAGTTATAATCAATTTTTCAATGAAATGGATTTTGCCTAATTTGGTTAATTGCCTGGTTTGGTTAAATGCCTGACTTAGTTATTTTGACCGAAGTAGATTTTTTTGACCGAATTGGTAATTTATGAGCGATGTGGATTTTTTTGTCAAAAATGGATTTTGTCTGATTTGGTTATTTGCCTGATTTGGTTTTTTTTGACCGTTTTGGTAATTTATGACTGAAATGGATTTTTTGTTATAAGATTTAAAGAATAAACGAAATATACAAATGTCTGCAGTCAAATGCATTTTAAGTTATTTAAAAACATTACTCTTTAATTATATGAAAAAAGAAATTGAAGGGGGACACTGGCGCCCGCAGGCAAATTTGTTTAAAGGAGCAGAAAAAAATTTAAAAAAAATTTTAAAATTATAGAATTAAAAATTAGAATGCAGTCTAATTTCCAGATTCTTAAAACCAATAAATTAAACAAAATAATAAATTTATATTAGTTATAGATTATCTATAAAAATCGCAAATGTCTATTTTTTTATTGAATTAAAGAGGATTTAAATTGTTATGAGATTTAAAGA
>JACXSJ010004381.1:0-13690 GCA_014851325.1 Pentalonia nigronervosa
TCGATTACTTTATTTGGTGGTATAAATGACAATGAACAAAGAAGTCGAACTTGTAATGCAAATTCAGAATCTTGACCATATTTTATCTGTAGGCCACTATTTTGTATTTTCCTCCAAACACACTGAGTAAAATGAAAAAAGCAACCTCTAATAACCGCCGTTGGAAATTCTTCTTTAAAAGTTGATATAAAAGCATTTTTCAAAGTCAACCATTAACATAGATGGCTTCAGATTTGGTTTCTTAGTTTTTAAAAATTTTAAAATTTCTGAATACGTTTCTTTTGTTTGGTCAGTCATTAAAATATAAACTAAAGGATATGTAGCATTTTTTTTACAAGCGTGAATTGTATAAAGTTGAGAAAACAAGGGTGGAACAGATTTAAAAGTTCCATCAGCCATCCAAACATCTGATTCACTTAAAAAATCTAAATTGTAGTAAATATTAAACTACGTTTTCCTTCTTTGTTAATATCGTGTAACAAAAATGGAACCCCCGTTTTTGGTCTGGTAATATTAAATCAGTTATGTTGATTGGATTTTTAGGGTAATCATTATATTTATTTCTTGTTCTACGTACAGTCTGAGATAACATATCAATTGGTGGTAGTTTACTTATAGTTATTTTAGATACATCTGAAACTATTTTACTGACTACATTTCTTGTAGGTTCACATGACGTTTTAGCTTCATTTTTTAATTTATCAATTGCTTCTTTAACATTAACTTTATCAGCATTTGGTGGGTGACTATGTGTGGGTATTTTTATAATTTCTCCTCAAAACAAGTAAAAAAAAATTTAATTGACTGAAAAAAACAAATGCATTTTTGACACCAAAAGTATTAATCTGTTTTGACGTACCTGATACTTCGTCATTAGTTGTATGATAACGTCCTTTACATTTGTATTTTATAAATTCAACACAGCGCCAAATACATTTATTTTCAGTCAATCGGTGTAAGCTATGCAAATATCCGTCGTATGAAAGTAGCTTTTTGCCTTTTTGGCTATTTACAAAAATTAAATTTGACATTTTTCGTTTTTGTTTTCACGGATATGAAATGGTAACCACGCTCACAAGTGTAATGCCGATACATTATTGAAAATTTCGATGGTTTGTATTTGTCAACTTATTTTATCATTTTTGTTATTTCAACAAAATACAGGTATTCCTATTACAAGTTCTAATAGTATCTGATTACGCGGCTTAATATAAAGATATCAAAAATGAGATAATTATAAATGACTATTATATTGAATTCTACTTATATATATTATAATATATTATACTATGTATGTTAGTATAACTAAATCTTTTTTATGTATATTGTTATAAATTAAGGGACAATATTACTGGAGATATTTTGAATATAGGATATTTGTAACCGGGATATTTTGAGCGGGGGATATTTTGAACGAGGAATATTTTGATGCATGGGATATTTTGAGGGTGCACGGTATTTGAGTAATAAACTAATTTTATAAATATAATTAATAGGTCCTTTTCACTGAAAAAAGATTATTATTTAATCAGCTTTAAATTTTAGTTTGACTTAATTTTTCTGTCAAGGCTACTGCAGATTTCTGTTAATATAAAAATTAATAATCATAAGAATAGATGTTATATTGCATTTTGTAAATTCGATGTAAATTATTTCCAAAGTAAAAAAAATCTAGTAACTTCTCTAAAATGTTAAAAGTGTTAAAAAACATACAAAAAATGAATTACTTATGTTCACAAAAAATACCAACCAGCAATTTTAATATCTTTTAAAAATGATTTATAAAATTAAAACGGTTTAAAATTCATAATTTCCCGATCAAAAATTAAAAAAACCTCTAAACATGATTTCCAACATTTCACTTTTTGGAGTTACTGCACTTCTTGGTTTGGTAACAGGGCAATAATCTGATTGGCTTTAATCAGTTCTCTTTAATTTCGGAAAAATCGTAGGTTTTTGATTATGAAGAATCGTATTTGAATTTATGTTCTGTGACTATGCTATGTTACTCCATTTGATCTTATCCAATCGCTCATGTGGAAGGTAGGTAGTAGGTATGTTACATGGAGGGCTGGTCAATACGATGGTTGCCTACCTTCTTCCGATTTAGGGTTAGTTTCGTGTTAATGGTGTCCGGATGTACCGTTACGGTTTTAAAATTAGATTTCCGATAGAATATCTATTAAAGTATTTTTTGTAGGTATATATTATTTTGCTGATATTGCAGTCACTCACATATAACGTATTTTTTATATTTTTCACACCCATATAAATATAATACACACTATTATCCAATAACTTTATATCATTATACTTATTTTAATATTATGCATATTTCTTAATAATACAAATTATACCATACATGTTGGGATAATAATATAAAGTATATATTTTTTACTGTATTATAATTTTACAGTCGTGGCACAATGTTTAAGAAAGGCGTGAAGAGCTTAATGAGAATCGGTAAACAGAGAATTCCACAAGATAAAGAGGCATTGGTGGACAGCGACGATAGTGCTCAAATGGCTGCAATTACTCATCAACGGGGTCATACGACGGAGACAAGTGACCTATCTTCGGACAACGAGTCTATTAATTCTCTTAATGCCGAATACTCACCTAAGCCGAAAAAGTAAATTATTACAAAAAACATATAGGAATATGTAAAATAAAAGTTTTTAAGTTTTTTTTTTTTTTTTTTTTTAGACCATTGAAACATAAAGATCACCTAAACGCAACACAAAATGCGCTTAAATCTCAAGATTTTCAAGTTTGTGTAACCATCATCGAGGCCAGGCAGCTAGCAGGTTTGAATATGGATCCCGTTGTCTGCGTACAAGTTGGCGAAGTAAAGAAATATACCAGCGTAAAGGAAAGTACCAACTGTCCTTACTACAATGAAGTAAGTATCTACCATTAATATTCTATTACTTTGTTCTTAACGTACAAATAGTGCATAATAATTACTTAATTTGGCCAATAAACTTTGTAAGAAAGATGAATATTATTCTTTACTGTGTGTAAAAATTTAATGATTAGTATAATTAATAAATGCAAAAAAAATATTAAATCAAACTTTCATTTACTTAGGTATAAATATTAATATATTTTGTTTGTTTATTATTCATACACTTCACGCAATCTTTTCGTAACGCGCACTGGTTTTTTTTTCATATTTACGCGCACAGTGAAAATATTTATAAATTTATCCCGAGATAATAATTATATATTATAATTTGAACTTAAGTTATGTATGCTGCTAATTTTTTTTCTTTTTTAGTGGACAAAATTTATATTGTGTATCCATTATATTATTTAGATACATCAAACTATAAGTACTACTTTTGACCTAAATGTACAAAAGCATCAATGAATTATAACTGTTTAAAAATTTAAATTTAACTTAACACTAGCTCTCGTATTTAATAAACCACTTTAAGCACATCCTATTTAAATTTGTTGTCTTATTTATTATTAACTTATAAACGTCAGATATATTTGTTTTCAATATATAATATTGTTGTTAATGGAGTTTTATTCTTAATACTCACGAACAATGTGTTCTTTTTTTTTATTATTATTTGTCCATTTGTTTTCACTACAGCATTACTTTAACAACGCTTTAGCTATAAAATATATACATTAAAAAATAAAACAAATTCTATTTCACAAACTATTATTTTGTTGGCCGACTTTACCGATTTGTTTTAATCAAGAAAATTTATAACATGAAATTTTAAATTATAGTCACTATTTTAACCAGTTAATTGTTATCAAATCGATATTTTAGTTCGTTAGTAAAAAGTGAGGAATTGTCTGTCAATTGTTTAAATTCAGTTGAATTTACATAAAAGTACTTTAAATTCTTTAAGAGTACTTTCAGTAGACTTACTTTTTTGCGTAATACTATTGCAAAATAATGTATTTTTACAAGAACCTAATCCTCATAATATTATTTCAAAATTGAATTTATCGTTGACTTTGAAGATTAAATAAAGTATATTTATTGTACCTATATATTATTATATTATCGATCTGATTTTCCCTAGAAATTTTAAACATAAATATTAGCTTCAACGATATCATAAAAATGTGAAGCAATATTTTGTTATGAACATAATATAATAATAGTATTTACTTTTCGTATGATCAAATAAATAAGTATTTATTATGCAATGTATACACCAATTGAATTTATATTTAAACTAATTACGCACTTAGTGATTTATTTTATTAAATTGTTAATATTGTAATATCATAAATATAACAGTATAATTTAATTATTATTTTAAAAATATACATTAAAATTGTTTTTCTCGTAGTCTATAACATCATTAGGGAATATTTTTTATTTTATCTCATCCCTGATTCATTAAAAATTGAAAGAGTATATGATGGTTACCATTTATATTATAAAGCAATAAATTGTATATTAAAATAATATAAAAATATAATCCAAAGAAAAAAAATTTTAACAATCACAATATTTGACGTCACGTCATAAAACAGAAATTCCAATACTATAATATTTCATGTGTGATTATCAAGGTATGGCTGTTCCCACACAAAATACTATAAGAATAATTTTTATAGACAATTATTTGTTCTATAATACTTTAAATAATTTTTTTTTTCTAATCTTAAAACGAACTGAGTAATTTGTAAAAACCCAATTTTTCTTGCATAGAACTCGTTCTAACTAGTAACCAATTTTAGAGGACTTATAGTATTTATGTTAATAAGGACTCTTCAATAAATACGTATAGTTTATTACTCTGAGGTGTGTACTGTATACCAAAATTCCAAATATCTCGCTTTTTTTTTTAATTTTCCAGAACTAATAAACGTAAGAACAAAGTCTTCTGTGTTTTTTCTTCTCGTCATATGTGTGTAAAATCAATATATTTTGCTGTTATCAAGACACTATAATATATGTGCTCACAAATATGCCAATCATTTATATTTTATAATATGAAATATGTTTAATTTCATAAACCATATAAAATGCAGTTAATATTTGAAGTCATTGCATTTCAAACAACGTTTTTAATACTAAACTATTCATTTGATTATATTTCCATCACTACATCATACAAATGTAATTTATAGATTCTAAAAATTCGAGGAATGTAATGGTTTTACAATACATTTTATTTAAATATATTTTGCTGTGAATATTTTTTGGGTAGATAGAATATTTAAATTCCTAAAATCCTTCCCAAAATTACATTAATGTTATTCCACGTACTTAAAATATCTACTTTACATAAATGTACGACAAAAAGCGTAATGAACTATACCATATAGAATTTTCTAGAATTTTTTATCTACTAAGAAAGGTAATTTTCTTTAATACTGATCGATAATAGTGTAATAATCATAATATATTATTATAATAATTTATAGTGATATTTTATTCAAGCAAGTGAAAATAATAATGTAGAATATCATTGAGTTAATATTAATACTTTAAACTGTAAACTATTTTAAAGAATCTAATAATTATAACATGGAAACAAAATTGGAACAATAATTAAATAAAAAAAATTGATAATTTTTCATATTATAATTAATAATATGCTTATAATATACATACAGTATATTAAGTAGTATACATATTCTGTACATGTAACCAAATGTTTAATAATAATATAATAGTTTTTAATTTAAAATGTTTAAATATTAGTTTATTATTGAAAATTATTTTTTATACCTACTTATCAAATAATTAATATCATTTTTTTTTTTTTTTTTTTTTGATCTTAAGCCCGGCAACTATGGCCATTAGCTGTTTGTAGGTTTTTATTGTGGGTTGAGGTACAGTTGGTTATAACACGTTTTTGTATGTGTGGCAAGGATTTGTTGCTATAAACCCGGGTGGTCACCCATCCGGGAATTAGCAACACCGGCCGGTACGTACACTCAGCGCGTTTCCGCAGTTGAGCATACGACCGCGCCACATCAAGCCACAATATCATTTTTATAGCATATATTATACTATATATGCTTTTTTTACTTTTTATAGCATATATTATACTATATATGCTTTTTTTACTTTTTATACCATATATTATAATGTGTGTATTTCTTTAATTTAGTTATTACTCATTAATTTATAATGTGTAGAGAAATAATATTATACTCTTAAATAATGTAATTTAATTAAGTTAATAAAACTAAAATTTCGAACTCGTAACATGGATTGGTAATAGAATATACCTACCACCTTAAACATTTATTTTATCTCAATAATGAACAAAATCTAACAAAAATTGTTTCTGTACGATTTTTTTGTTTATCCCATTGTATTACAATTATAACATTGTATTTATTAATTATTTATTTACAATTTTAATTTATTTTGTATTAAAACAATATTATACTATTGAAATCGATTAGAAAAATAATTTCAAAATACTGATAAATAAATATATTTTTTATAATATATCTACCATAAATATAAAATTATAGATTTAGTTTAATTTCAAATAATACATAGTTATAAATTAATTAAAGAAACGTAAAACTAATTATTCAAAAATATTTCCATGTGACTTTTCATTTTTTTTTTTTTTATCCCTGCATGAAACGCCCATTTTTTCGTGTCTCTTGAGTGTAATATCTTTTCAATACTTTTGGTAACAACATCAATCACACGGCGCTATTTATAGGCAAAATAGGTACACCACTGTCGGGGTTTAATTTTTCCTGCGTCATATTATAAGATATTATCATAATATTTCAATACATCAAATTATGATATAAGATTGTAGGTAAACTGTGAAATTGGAATATCTATAGTCTCTATATTCTATAGGGAGTAACAAAAATGAACTCAAATGGATGACAAATGTTATAACTAACTATGTAATGACTTTTGATCACATTAATATTAATACTTCTTTACGTAAAATTAAAAATAACCATAATAATATTGTAATATAATATCTAAATTTAAATAAAATGTTTAAACAATACAGAGTTGATTAAGTACATATTATGTCTGTTCTATATGTTTCACCATGTATATGACGGCTGAATGAAATTTTATAAACTACCGATAATAAATTATTTAAATTTAGTTTTTTTTATGGCAAAATTATGATTAGATTTAAAACCAAATTAAAAAAGAAAACTACTATTCTTTGATCACGGTTTTTTTAGTATCATCACCATTTTCTCGACTGCAGTTACTATGATTATAATAGTTTTAGTAGGTACGTCTTAAACGGTGATTCGGCAAGGCCGTTTACCGAACAGTTTCATTCACTGATACAGGGCGACTAGGATCTAATTTAAATGTCATACAAACCGTAGTGCATGTAAATAATAATAGATTTGCGGTTCCAATTTGGTACATTAATTGTCGGCCGATAGCTTTAACGCTTGCAAGAAAATCTACGATCGACTATCGTCGTGTTAAATGGATACAAGCTATAATAATTGATGTATATTTATGTCATTGTAACAAATCGTATTAAACATTAACATAAGTCGATTATTTTGTACATAATAGAATAAAAATATGATAACTAAAACCATGTCAATAGATGTTTTTTTTCAATCGAGTTTCTAAAATTAATTTTATTTGTATTTATTTACCTACATTATATAGTGTATATATATATATTATGATTTATATCATAATATATGTATAAATATTAATACTTATCTATACGATTTTAAATTTATTTTCACAATTGCTCTTTTTTCAGTATTTTGTATTCGATTTTCATATGCCAACTGTAATGTTATTTGATAAAATCATTACACTATCGGTAAGTAACTCATGTTATATATCAAAATATTTAAATTTTATCTATGTGTATAATATGGGCCATTGTATTGTTTTCCTAATATCTAAATGGTAATGTTTACAAATTTAAGATGACGACGGATACTTATACCACGAACCTGCCTGTGTATAGGTATATATAATAAAAACTTATATGTTTCGGAAAAACCGTAATGAAAATATCATACTTAACTTATATCACAAAAAGAACTTTTATAATTTTAACTTATCATCAATAATAATAATTAATACTAAACAGTAATAAAAATAAAAATTGTCTAAACTCATCATTTAAAACATTATATCCTATACTTTCGAATTTAAGCTACTTTAATGACTTTAATACATAAGAACTTAAGTACTTTAATTTAGATAACATATTTTTTTTTTTAATAAATATGAATCTACTTCAAAAATTTGAGATATGGTAATTTTATATTTTAAAAGAAACTGCAATATATAATCATTTTTTGATATCGTACGATAAAATATTATATTATAATATATAATAATATTATGGTCATAACACAATACTGAAGTATTTTATATATATTCCTATAAAATCGTAGTTAATGTTCTATAACAATATATATTTCAAAATTAAACATAAAATATAATAGATATAAACATATTTAAATAAAATAAAGGAATGTTTAATATTTGTAGGACATATTTTCACACAATATCGCCTTTAGTGTAACAAATAGTAATCGTATACATATAATAAAATGTAATATAAAACATTAACTAGTTAACGATTTTTTCATAAAAAATTTTCTAGATATTAGAGTGATATTCTTCATACAAGTGTTTAAAAAAGTATGCTTTAAGTTATACACTTTACCTATTACCTATATTGTATCAATTAATTAAACTTTTCATTTAGTATGAACAATGTGAGTATGCTTTCTAAATATATTATGTATTTTAATTACCTACAATTTTATAACTATTTGCCTAAGATATTTCAACACGGAAAATAATTATTAATAATATTAATCTTATAACATTATGGTTGCAACTTTTTATTTGAATTTATTATATTCTTTATTCTTAATAAAAACCCGTATTCGTGTAATATTTTATTTACTTAGCCTTAGGCCATAAAACTATTAATTAGTAGGTAGTAGTTACCTTAAACTTATATAATCATTATAAAGGTATTTTTATTTTTATTTTTTTTGAAAATAAAGTAGTTCATATAATTATAATGAAAATCTACTTACAATCTTCCATTTAATCCATAATATTTTAATAATTTGATTTATTAAAGTTGCAAAAATCTATAGATTTTAAAATTTTAATTTTTGGTTTAAAAAGTAACTTTTAGAAAGTGTAGCTGATATTATTCTAAAAACTTTCTTGTATATATAAGTAAATTAAAAACGTAATTAAATTCAATTACTTGCTAAAATGTGTATGAATTAAAATTAATAAGTAGTAAACTAAGCTTCATATCTAAGGTGATTATTATAAAATATTAGATATTACATACATTTTTAGAAAGCTACACCATAATATTAATCATTATAATTTTTCGTTCATAAATTCATTTTAATAATTGAGAATATAGAAATATGCCACTAGACTTTTGTTGAATATTGTTGTAATAGTTGACACTTTGAAAAGTAGCTCACATATACAAGTTTATTTTTCAAGGATATGAATATGAAATTAATTTTTGTTTGTTTATAGAATATATTTTATTATACTAATAAAAAAACTCAACAAAATAAAATTATTAAAACGCCATTGTAATTTTATGAGATCATTATAGGTTGTTGTTTTTTCTTTTAAATAATGTCTGTATGAAAAATCTTCAGGTTTTGCATTCTAAAAAAATCCTAAGGTCAGGCACGGTGGTTGGATCATTCAAGATCGACTTACACACTGTCTATGATACGGCCGGTACATTGCATTTTCTTTTTTTTTTTCATAATTTGTTTATTATTTATTTTTTTTTTATCCTTTATTCGTTTGTACATTTTCGTACAATGTCTACCAAACATTTATAATGCAACGTACACACACACACACACACATACACCCACATTCTGTTTTGCAGACACACATACACACTCACACACACTCGCATACGCACATATTATCACTTATTGTACACAAATTTCACGTAATTTTGCTTGTTTACCACGTTTTGTCTTATTGTAATTTATTCAACAATATTCCCATACTAATGTTGTCTGTAATACTTTCATTATAGCCCGCATAGCCCGTTAAAAATATTTCTACATGGTCATTGGTGTTTTGTACACCAGGGATTCGGTTGGATTGGGATTGCAAAATAATTTCACTTAAAAAATAATACTATTATGATTTCATTGGATTCGACATAAAAAAAATTTTTTTTCTCTGGGATATAGTAATCCGGAAAGGTACGTGGCATAATATCCTCGTTGACGTTACCTGTATGGGCAGTAATATTCGTGATTGAGATTCAAAAACATTTTTTTGCTTTTTTTTACAGCAATACCTATGTAATGAAATTACGCCGAAACCTTGGTCGTTCAAAATGCACCTTTAGCTGTATTTATAGACCATTTTATATTTAAACGGTCTATGTTATTATATTTATCGAATATTTTCTGATTTTTCGGAATGCTTTATTAAACCTAATATAACCTTTTTGGCTTTATATTTTAATTTTAAAAATGATTCTTATTTTATCGACTTCATTTAGTCAGTGAATAATTATACGAATAATATGAATAGTGATTTACTTACAAATTAATATAATATTGTAAGTAAAACACAATCAAATGTTAACCGACATTCATCAATCATTTTTTTTTTTCAAATGTACCATTGATAATAAATTTGTTTTTGTTATGATTTCAAACATCAATTAAAATCCGTTGTGATTAAAACTCCATATTGTATAATATTCATAATATGTTAATAATATAATTAATTATATTAATAAATAAACTAAAGAGTATATAATAATGAATTGAAATATATTTAATAATCGTTTAATTAAACTTAATACACTATTAAAATAGTTTATGAATGATTTTTGTCATTAAGTTATAAAGTTATAATATTAAAAACAATAATTTGATACGGTTATCCATCTGTTTGATTCCAAGCTAATTTTATAGAAATGTAAACATCTTCTTAATATTTTAAAATAACATGCACTAAACATGATAAAAACTATACTTACAAACTCCGCTTATAGTAATAATTATTAATAATATAATAATCAATATTATTTAAGATTCTATATAATTAATTATGTTTAATAACTTATAAATCAACAAAATGATATTCTTCATTACAAAGATTAATAATAATATAATAACAAAAAATTAAAATCAAATCAATGTTTCCAATGCTTTTATAAATATTTGATTTTTTTTTTCCAAAAAAATCTTTGTATTAGGTGCCATTAAGTAATTAATTTTTTAATTCAATTATATGTGATAATTAATAAATCATTGATGTTATTTTATTTTAAACGACCTCTTATTGACAAAAATTGTATTGTAAATAAAAGATTTATTAAATTAAACCAATTAAATGAAAGTTCATTAAATAATGAAATTAAATTTAAATCAAAACACTTTACAGTTTTTATTATATATATATGTTATTACAATACAAGATATATTTTATACTATACTTTATATACTGCCATACAGATACAAATATCGTTGGTTTAATCTTAACTCTAAATTAAAACTTAGTTTATTTTCAAATTTTCTAATTTATACTCCGCATAATGTGTCAATTATTTTATACAATATCCTTTAACGGATTAAAAAATAAATAAATAAATTATACCCATCAAACGTTACTTGCATCAAACATAAATATTGAATTTATAAAATATAGTATTATTTCGGAAAAAAACAATTTTTATTGAGACATATGTTCGTGCCAGTTAAATTGGATTTAACACGAGATGTGTTGAGTTTAAATTATTTTATTTTAGACTGACACGTATATATATATATTGTTGTACTTACACGAATTGCTGGACTTGTATTTTATTTTTGTTCTCTGTCTGTCCAAACGCTCAAAAAGGTCTTACAATCCAGACACATATTAAAAGCGTCAAAACTGTGGGGCAGCTTTAAATTAGACGTTGGCACCGTCTGGTACCAGCCAGGTACATTATGGAGTTAACACTAAACAGTAAACATTGTATAGAAAAAATATTAATAATTATTAATCATGTACAATGTAGATATAAACCAAGTAATGAGTGTACAGAGATCGATATATATATATATTTATATATATATATGAATGTTTTAGTATTTTTTTTTTTTTTTTTTTAACAACAATATTCTCCCACTCGACATTAATATAATATCCTTACATATTGATAATCATTTAATATTATATCCCGCAATAGACATCATAGTATTTTACCATGTAACATTGTCATACTTAGTTCATTTTCCCTCTCGCATACTATATAATTTATAATGAAACTGACTCATTCATTTTTTTTTTCATCGCATGATGTACTTCCTCTTTTGATATTATATAATACCTACATGTTATTTGGCTCAGTTATTTATTTTCGTCGAAATTGTTCCCACACAGCATGTTTTTCATCTCACTATATTTTATTAAAATTTTAAAATATCTAGAATTCAAAAAGTATTTTTTTGCAAAATATGCACTTTGATACTTTTATGTTATGTACCTATCTATAGGACTTAGCTGCCAATGACAATAGGCTGAATTCCCTTTGCTTTTACAATTGACTTTTGATGTGCATGGTTTTCTACGCGCTGCCGTTTTCGATTGAATCAAAACCTCGATTAGGCTGATTGCAATGACTTTTTTTTTTATCTACATCACCATCGACATACTAATTGTTCTTTGAAATTAGTTGAATAATATTGTAGTTATAACATCATAATATATTGATGTATACAGTATTCGCGTGTTATCATAAATATGAGTCTTGGTCGAAAAAGAAATGTATGAAATCGAAGAAATTAAAATATGTTCATTGCATTTATAATAAAGTAACTGATTTTAAGTTATGCAGAGAAATCTTGAAATAATTTCAATTTTAAAGTATTTATACTCTTAAGTGGTAAAGAATGTCGTTACTTACTATATTTCTTACAGGATAGTTAATGCTAGAGGCTCAGAAAACAATACTCGTTTTGTAGTTCACTAACGTTGGATTACTTTTTACAATGATTATAATTTCACTACTTCTTCTTTTATGTTATATTACTATAATTTTTCGTTGATCTAATACTGTATTTTTCATAATATTCGTTCAAAATTTGAACTTTAAAATCCTTAATTGCAATGTTAGCGTTTAAAAAGTATTAAGTAGGTAATGAAATCTGACTTCATAATATATTGTAATATGTACTCACATAATTATGGTTTTGAGTTTAAATTAACTATATCATCACAACAATCTACGAATAAAATTTGTTAGATTTTATATGGTTAGTCTTGAAATGTTTTACACTCTAACGAAGGACAATACAAATTACAATTAAGTGTATAAACAATTAATACTGTAGATATTTTTGAACATACAATTAAGGCAATTATTGACTTATTTGATTTTAAATAATTTTAAATTATGCTTACAAATTCACTATTAATTGCTTATATTATATTATAAACACAGACATGAAGAAGTTTTAAGAAGTTAAATCAGAACATATTTTAAAATACCTATAAATAATTTATTTTTAATTTTATTCATTTAAACAGTTTTCATGCATAATGTAATAATTGTAAATTATTAGGACTGTCAATAGAGTATAATTAGGTCTTAAATACTTATATATGATATTTGATCATTTATTTATCTTTCGCTCAAGTTCAATGTTTATTTTCTTTGTTTAGATCAATATAAAATAATAATATATGAAACGTCGATATAAC
>JACXSJ010004382.1:0-13687 GCA_014851325.1 Pentalonia nigronervosa
AAATGAATATAAGAAATAAATAAATAAATAAATAATCATGAAATAATGTAATGAAATACCTCTATTTTTTTTTTTTTTTTTTTTAATCAAGTAATAAAACGTAAAGTTTTAGAAAAAAATATATTTATGCAAATGAAATAACATCAATTGAACAAAATAATAATAAAAAAATATAAACGAAGTAGATAATTTCTTATAACATATCAATAAACTATCTTTTTTACAACGAATCAACGAATCGGATCGGATCGAATCGTATGTATGTGAATACAACACTTGGAACATTAAAAATCGGAATGGACCCGGATCGGATTTGGATGGGACGTGTGTGAAAAATCCTTTATACGGACGTCAAATTTTATCGACGTATTATCCTTTTGACGCACATACAACGGACATCAAACATATATCAACGCTCAAAATAAATTTATATTGTTTAGAAATGTGAATGTTAGCCGCGTGGTCACATAAGTGCATTTTCGTATACGCTGTACGCACGTTATCTATATTTTTTTATCCGGACGATAATGCTTCCATGTGTAATTAAAATATAATAAAAAAAATAAAATAATTAGTATTATTATTATTAACATAATAATTATTATTATGGCAGCACATGTTGATTGCGAGATAAATGAAGTGCAAAAAAGGTCATTGTTGTAGAACACTGCAGACGAAAATTACAAAGACAAAATGAAAAAAAATACAGCATGGAGGGAAATTGCCTTAAGTATCATAAGCAATTTTCAAGAAAAAAATGACTCTGAACAAAAAGTAATTTGTAAGTATTTTCTTTTTTTTTATTACGTATCTAATTAAAATAAATACAATATAATACGCATATTATAAACAATTTACAAATACGTCAATTATTTTATAAGTAATGTTTTTGCTTATATTTTACTCATTTGCCAATCTACCTGTCCTTCTTCACTTACAAAATAATTAGATAATTCATCACGAAAATGGTTAAGACTTCGATGTATCGAATAGTTTTCAACAATGCTAGGGTCTTCAAAGCCACTGATTGCTAGTGCATCGTCAAACACGAGTCCATCTCGGTCACGAACAAAATTATGTAAAACGCAACAACATTTAACAATATCGATTGCAAAATCTACGTGTACATCGATCGATATGTGAAATATACGCCACTTATTTGAAAGAATTTCAAAGCTACACTATACGTATCGTCTTGCGCGTGATAAACAATAGTTGAATATTTTTTTACGAACTGGCAAATGTTTACCAGAGTAAGGTCGGAGTAAGTGCTTGTCCAATCTAAATGCTTCGTCACCCACAAACGCGTATGGTAAAGAAAAATCAAAAAAACCAATCAACATTTTATCATGAATATGTTTTAATTTAAATTCCTTTGATTTTCTAGAATGTACATATTGCCAAAAGAGGGGGTATGCTGCTGTTGTCTGCCGATTTTAGCCAGCAATAGCAGCAGACCCAAATGATGCGGCAGCATTAGTTGCTGCTAAAGCTGCAGAAGCAGCAATGGCGTACGCCAAAAAATTGAAAGCTGAGGCTGCTGAGGCTGCAAGAGCAGTAACAACAACAGCAGCAACAACTGACAACAATAATATATTAAATGAAATTTCATATTAATTATGTATTTTTATTCTCTGGTCATCATTGTATTAACAGTGTATTACTGTATTAGTTTAGGTTACTAATTTTTAGGGGTTTTTTAATTTAAAAATATGAGTAAATATAATGATACTGGTGTTTAAAAAATTCATGACAAACATGTATGAATATCAGCTGATAACTTGAATACATGACATAGAAGAAGATAATGATATTGATATACTGCCGCCTTAAGGTAGGGCCCTATATAGTATCTATATATATATATAGCCCTATATATATCTCTACAGTGCCTTACCTAAGGAAGAATGCCGTAAATAAAAAAAAAATATAACGAGATTATTCTGTATTACACTTAATATTACAGATTTACACGTTTTTTTTAAGTAAAAATATTGTAACTATGGTTATTTATCCAAAAATGTGTGCTAATAAGAAACAAATATTGCCGCAATTGTAATTAAATATAATCGATGCTTAGCAAAAACGCCGTAATTACAATTTGCTAGGGAGATTTCCGTATCTTTTTTTCAAATACGGAGTTTTTACTTAGAACTTCCTCATAATCTATATTTACGGCATTGTTGTTTAGGAAACTGGTCGTCAATAAGCCATATCTTATAATTTAATTTTAAATTAATGATAGTGTTTGGAGTTTTTCTGTCATACACCACACACATTTTATATATTTCGTTCAGTTATCTATGATATATCGTCGTGAATTTACGAAGTTCGGTTTTTATTTTTCCAATGAATACACAACATGAATTTGTTTATGACTTAGACATAAATGTTATACCAGGTTCACCAAACTCGACAATTACAATTGCATCAGACTTATTGGATGAAATTGAAGAACTTATTCAAGGTAAAATAGTAAAATTACAACTTAAAATATTAGATAATTATAATTTCATTCGAAAAATAAAGAATTGAATGTATCTAATTTTCAGATAATAATGAATAATGTCGTAAATAATATATCCGAGTTACTTATTTATTTTGATGATGGTATTATGGTTAACGATGAAGTAGAGCTTTTCACGAAATCCGAGAAACTTAAAAAAAGGAAAAAATATTTAACAAATGTAGAAATACGAAAAAAATAAAATTAGACTTAGAAAAAGATCGGCACGGGGTGTTACCAGGCTGCAATAAAGAAAATTGCCAAAAACAGTGCTTTGAAAAAATTACAGATGAAGGACGATTTGATGTGAACTTTCAATATTGAAATATGACCTGGAAGGAACGTAGTTTTCATATTGAGTACATGTTAATGCGTGGATGTTAAAACACACGTAAAAATACCGAACCGTCTTACAGCAAAAAATCTTCAAAATTTTATTTAACTGATGACCAAGGTATCAAAATACAAGTATGCAAACCCTTATTTTAAACCACTTTAGGCTTTAAAAAAACAAATGATAGAGTTCTAGATGTATTAAGACATTATCCCAATGGTCGAGTAGAAGCTCCTGATGATCCAATAATCCGGCCAATAATTCATCTAAATTATAATTATTAAATATCTATTATATAAAATATAATATAATATATGCATATTAAAACTGTATAATGACTAGATAACTTTGATTTCAAGATAAAGATACTGTAATTAATTTTAAATTGTGTTATAAATTAAAACTAAAAATTAGTATTGATAATATATGGTGTTATTTCTTCAATCGTTAGCGATTAGTACATTTTGGTATGCTACGTAAAAAAGCTGTAACCAGAATTACAGTATTTTTGCCAAGTAAACAATTCTAAATAATTAATAACGTACTTAGTATAAATATCAAAATAAAAATATCTTGGTGAAATAAAAATTTTAAATAAAATTGAATAGTTCCATTGCATTCATCGAGTATATTTCCATAAGACATTATGTATTTTACTATGAAAAATATTATATTTATGAAAATAGAATTACCAAAAACTACTAAACATAAAAATTCATTTTTCTCGAAATGGTATGAAGGAACTCACGGCATTCTTCCTTAGGACGGCAATATAAATGTGTCTATAACACATTTTAAAGATAACCAAAACTCAGTTACTAATACTGAGTCTCTGTCAACTTCATCAAAAGATAGTATATGTAGACAAAAATTAGTTTTAGGCCAAAAAAAATTAAATAGCACTGCAAAAGTACAAAAACAGAAACAGTTTACAGAATCAGCTTCTGCAGCATTAATGAATTATATTATAAAAACAAAAGAAGAAAACAACAAAACGAATACTCAGCAAGACGGTTTAGGACATTTCTTTTTAAGTATAGCTTCAACAGTAAGAAATTTCACGCCATATAATCAAAATTTAGCAAAAGCTAAAATATTTTCAACCGTCTCCGCTTTGGAATTGAAAGAACTTAAACCTAGTCAAGAACAACCAAATGAATCGGGAAATAAACCTTCGTCAGCATACATACTTCCACAATCAACCGAATTTCAATAACTATACATATATTCACTGACATATGAAATAGTTAGCCCTACTATTCAAAATATTCACTATGATTCAACAGCTTTATCATCACCATGTAGTAGCTATTTACAAATATTCTCTCCTGAAGATTATCAAAAATAAAATTGACGCATTTAATTATTTATTAAATTTGAAATAAGTTTTTAGTTTTTTTCATCCCTCCAAGGATATCAGTCACAATTTTATTTTATTTTCATTAGATATTTAGTATAGTTATTAAATTAAAATAAAATAAGTCGGTAGGAACCTAATTAGTTATTTTTTGTTTATTAATTGAAGTTTATTAAGTTCTTTTGTTTTGTTATTTTTGATAGTATAGTTGTTCCTATACTTTTTTGGAGGTTGTCATTAAATCTTATATTATTTATTGTAATATTTTGTTAATTTACTAATAAATTTAATAACTCAGAATTAATTTTATTATAAAGTATTTGTAATTCATTTGTTAGAAAATAAATAGTTCTTACCTTTAACAAACGGCTAGTTTTTCTATTGGTAATATGGCTTTACGAAAACGTGATTTTTTTTTTCTTATGGTATTCTTAATTTTTGATAAAAGTATGTTTAATTGGAATTTTGACATACGGAAGTATTAAAAAAATTTTTCTTCGTGGAACGTTACGTATTCGATGTGCCGTTTTAACAAAATATCATGAACCCATTTATTTCGTCGCATATTTTTTTTTTCTTCGTCTAGAGCAATAGCAATCATTGCTTAATCACGGATAGTAAATTTTTTAACATATTTTAAACTCGATAAATATAACAAAATGGAAAAACAGGGAAACAATGAAACGAAACTATGTTGTAGCGAAAATTTGAGTATCGGATCAATGACGGTCGGTATGGGTCTGAAATCCAGACTCTGAATAGTATGAATTGAACATGTCTGTATCGAAACGGTACAGTACAGTACGGTACGGTGTTTGTCGGTACGTGTTTGACTAGTGTGAATCATACTTAATTCGGTACCGAAGCGTCGCCGTTGCGACTTAACAAAAAAACGAGTTGTTCGGAAGTCTCGTAACTGAGGTTTCAGCGGCTCATACTGCAAGCGGCGGCGGCGAGCGGATACCACAAAACGTCGGCTCGATAGCCTGGATAAGATGGACGCCGCCGCGCTGGTAGAAACAGATGCGACCAACTATGGCCAGCGGCTAGAATTGGGAGAGGGAGAATGTTGTAGAAACTTTGACGCCGGTGGCGCGGTGAAACGGGCTGATTAGGAACTTCGTGTGGCGCGAAAACGTTCCGTGTTCGAACACTATTAAATGATCATGATGGATTACACCAATCACATGTGATTCAAATTTATAATAATATACAAGAATCTACAGGTAAACTAATCAAAATAAATTACATTTTATAAAGATATTGTTTATTTAAAATAATATAATTGTGTAGTTTATGTTCAATTTTAGGTGCATATGTTATATTTATTTATTTTAAGTATGAATATTATTATATTATTATTAAATGTCTTTTAATATTCATATATTTCGATTTTAATATACACAATGAATATCCAACTGACTGAATTCATTTTGAAGATACTATTAAAGTATTAAGATACTATTAAAATTAATAATATTCAAAAATGTATTATATCACATAAACCATGTAGACCAGATATTGTTTTTCCTAAAACAATTAAAAAAGATGGCAAATCTCTTAATTTTTCAAAATTTTTATACAACAAAACACGTAAATTTGGTATACAAGTGCCAGATTCTGGCTGTGTTATTCTGTCTAACCCGACTCGGTATATTGTGAAACTTGTTGGTTATCTGCTAATCGTTTTTATTCATTTTTCAACAATACTTGGATTAATGGATTGAATGACTGGCAACAATTATCTATTAAAATCGACAAACATGAAATGTCAATGCAGCATATTGACACCTGTAAAGTTCGGGTCTTATGGGTTAATATTGAAATAATTGATAAAATAACTGAACACCAATATTTAGGAGAAACTGCATTACGGAGAAATGTGTTGTATAGAATTATAAAAATAATTCTACATCTTACTTCTGGTAATACACATCGAGAGGTCATAAACATAAAACTAAATAAAACCTTGAACAACTTGATGGAAAAGGTACACAAATATTAACTTAATAACTCTTCATTTTTTCAGGTAACTTTATGCGCACAGTGCGATTGTGACCTCATTATAAATGGACTTTTAAATTATAATCAAAATAAAATAAAATATTTTAGCTGAAAGATTCAAAATAAATTGATCAATCTTCTCGCTACAACTACTCAAAACTTAATACAGTGAAAACTGTCTAAAGCGGACCTTGAATAATACGGAAAACTATCCAATACAGAATTTTTCTATGGTCCTGGCACGTTCCTATAGTTTTATATAGACGCTCAATCTCAATAAAACGGAACTTTCATAACGCGGAAACGGAACAATTTTGTAAGTCCCATGCAAGTAAAAACATGCATAAACCGGAAAGATGACGCGCGTGTCAAATCTAAACCAAAAATAAGGTATAAAATATAAATATGCCGATATGCGTATGTACAATGTACATCGTTAAATAGTGATAAATAAAGAAGATAAAATTGTTCTATAGGTACATAATCATACAATATATTGTACATAAAATGCATTATCGCATTATTATTATGTATTATCGCATCTTAAACGATATGAAATTTCTTCTTTGTAACTGTGAAACAATCTTACACCAACAGTCGTACGTACACTTCTAATTTTATTTTATCTCCCGTTCATCGCATTAGGAGAGCATACGGAGAGCCAAGAAATACATTCATAAAATGATTGTGAAAGTAATTCATCTACCGACGAAGAAGAGGTAATGCATGAAGAAGTCACATTGATAAATACATACAAAGAAGCATTAATTGAAATAAAAAATCTACATCAGTTTGCTGTTCATCAACAGGATGATAATTTCCTTCAAATGGTTTCATCGATCAAACAACACTCAGAAGAAAAAATAGCAACAACCGTGATAAAACAAAAAAAATCTTCATCATTTTTGGAAATTCTAAATGTTTATATGTAAGTCATATTTAATTGCCTTAGTAATTTAGTATGTAATATATAATAAAAAAAAACTATATTTTAGTTTAAATTTAATGAATTATAAAACCTATATTTTAGTTTAATTTTAATGAATTATATTATTTAAAAAAATAATTTGAAAAATATTCTTTGGTATTTATTTGAATTGAATAATCTGGAATTTTTCCGTTTTATTGAATAAAGCGGAAAACTGCTTAAAGCGGAATTTTTTGTTGGTCCCATGCGATTCCGCTTTAGACAGTTTTCACTGTATGTGAAAAAATAAGACATTTGCAATTTTTCTTTATTATTATGGATTCGATTCAAGATATAACCAAAATTGATCAAGTCAGCATAGTTATAAGGCATGTGGTAATAAATTATAATGAATTAAGTATAAGCGTAAAGAATCAATTCCTTTACGCAAAAAAAAAACAAAAAAAACAATTATTTTTTTTGGTATTTTTTGTCGTTGAAAAACAAAAAGCACGAGATTATGAAGAATTAATCATAAATATATTATTGAAGCTCAATATATACATTAATAAATGAAGAGAACAGGGGTATGATGATCTGTCATGAGTGGCGTATACACCAGAGTCTAAAAAAGAATATAAGACAAAGTTTTTACAGCATCTTATGTTCACTATTGTGCCCACAACTTAAACTTAAGTCATATCAGATGCAGCTAAAAGTTCTTAAAAAGTGGTATCATTTTTTTAAACTCTTCAAGGAGTTTTCAATTTTTTATTGTCAGTGATCTAAGGTGATCTAGCTTAACATTTGGTAATGACGAAAAACGAAAACAGAAAAATTAAACTGAAAGTCTTAAAAAATGTGTGTCTAACTCGATGTAAATCACGACATGAGTCAATAAATGCATTAAAATTAAAGTTTATAGATATTTTAAAAGTATTAACTAATATATCATTAATCAGTTCTAAAAAATACGGAAAAGTTTGTAGTTTGTCTTTGAAAAAAAAATAGAATCCATGGAATTTGTTCTAATTTTATGTTTTTGGGAAAAGATTTTGAAAGGGGGTATCCAAATCTCTTCAGAACCTAAATACAAGTTTGTACAGTGCATGCCAAAACTTGAATGAAGCCAAAACAATTGTAGAAAACCTAAGAGATGGCTATGAAAATATACTGTTGGAGTGCAAGGAATTAAGTTCCAGAGGGGGAATTACTCCTAACTTTCATGTTAAAAGAAATAGACTTGCTCCACAATATTTTGATAAAATTGATAGTGATCGTCTTCTAAATATAACTAATGAAAATTTCAGGGTTAAAATTTTTCTACTTGTTATTGATATAATAATGCTTCAACTGTTTCAACTAACCTTGTGGTTTCAAGATCTATAACAAGTTACAGAGAATTTTGATCTCTTATTTCCTACAATGTTAACTAAAACTAATGAAAATGAAATCTCCGAAGCTTTAATAAACTTTTATATTTATACGATGATGAAATTTCTTCAGATTTTACAAGACAATTATTATATTTAAGAGGATTATTAAATATTAAAATTCAAACGATTAAGGATTTGACTTTATTTATAATTAAAAACGATTTTTGTTCAACCTACTGTGATGTAATAATTACATGTATAATTTATATTTCATTACATGTGACAGTTGCAACGGCAGAAAGGTCATACTTAAAATTAAAATTAATCAAAAACTATTTGAGGAACAGTATGGGTCAGGATCACTTTCTAACATTGCCATTTTAAATAAAGAAAAAGATGTAACTAATAAACTTCATTAAAAAAAATTATTTCTCTGTTTACTGATTACAAAACAAGAAAAAAAAATTTTCTTAAATGAAGATAAATTTTAAATACTACTAACGATATAGTTTTTATTGTATATACTCTAAATGTATAAAATGTGTTGTATATAAATTAGGGCCGTAGCTAGGCACTGGCAAGAGGGCATTTGCCAGGGGCGCAATTATATGAAAAGCGCAATTTCATCGAGTGGCAGTCTCAATTCAAATATGATAATTTACAAAAAAAATAAAAATCCGTCGTTTATTTTTAGCGTTATCACAACACGTTTCTCGTCATGCAATCGCATATTGGAAACCACACTAGGGTATTTATTTATATAGCACTATCCCCTCCGACCGTATCTTTTCTATTTGTATATAATGTTATCTGTAATGTGTTTACGAATTACGATACGAAAATGTTGTCATTTGCACTCATTTTGTCAAGCAAAGAAGAAGTGAAGTGTACACCATTATTATATCACACGTAAACATTTTTTAAGACAACTGAGTATGTAAGTAGTATTTAAGTAGTAAGTACAATAAGTACATGAGTTCTACTCGTACATTATTATTTAATACTTATAAAGTACTTATACTTATTTAATATTTTATTAAAATAAATTAGTTAATTTTTTTTTATTTTAATGGCTTTAATTAATAACTAAGGCCCTCTGCACACGGTAAAACTGTTTTGCAACGAGAATCTCAAATCAGTTGCGCGAGCAACAGTTTGGCGATTTTGCTTGTCTAGCGTAATAGGAAACCGCACACTTGTCGACTAAAACCAAATCGGTGTGTAATCAGTTTCCAACTGGTCGCATTCAACTGTGCTTGCAGGTCGAATTTCGGTTTCAGTTGCATGATTGCATATTACATTGACAAATAAATAATTAGATAATTAGATTTTAATTGAAGAATGTGTAATTAGGTCAAACAAAAATATCATATCTAAAAAACCATCTGGATCATGGTTTGATAGACAGAGGAAAAAGAAAACAAAAGAAAATGAGTGTTTATTATCCAGAATAGCAGTTTGGCTAAATAATACTAATAGTGTAGATCTAAATACGAATGCACTCAAAGAATCTTTCCCCATATTAAACATCGTTGAAAAAAAGGAGGAAAATATAAAAGAACCTCAAAATGAAATGCAATCTAGTGAAACTCAATTAAAAAATGTAAATGAAGTATTAGAACTAGAAGTAACTAGTGAAAGAGAGGAAAGTTTGAATGAACAAAATGAAATAATTGAGCACTCAGTATACGATAAAAGTAGTGAATTTCCAGTTAAAACCATAGATTTAAGTGATCCGGGTTGTTGGCCGAATCTGTCAGATCAATTAAGAATATTAATTGTAGAAAAAAAACCTTTCCATGTAGATAGAAATTATAATTTTCCATTAAATGATGAACGTAGGAGTTTCGAAGGAAAATGGTTTTATAAAATTATTAAAAATGGAGAAAAAATTTGGAGACAATGGCTTATATATAGCGTTTCAAAAGATGCAATATATTGTTTTCCCTGTTTACTTTTTTCAAATAAGAACAAGATTAGGACATCTTCATTTTGGGACGGTGGCTTCTCCGATTTGAAACATTTAACTCCTCGAGTTTGTGAACATGAAAATAGTGATTCTTATTCAAATTGTGTAAATGATTGGAAAGAATTCGAAAAAAGATTGGAAGATGGAAAAACCATCGACGATGAGTTACAACAAATTATCCAAAGAGAAAAAAATAAATGGCGTCATATTTTGAAGATCGTTACTCGAATAATTTTGTTTTGTGCAAATAATAATCTACCACTTAGAGGTACATCGGAAAAAATGTATAATCAAAATTGTGGAATATTTTTAAATTTAATTGAGTTGGTTAGTCATTATGATACCGTATTGCTTGATTACATAAAAAGTATTAATAGTTGTACTACTAAAAATAAACTTAGTTATTTTTCTCCAACAATACAAAATGAATTAATTGTACTTTTAGGGAAAAAAGTAAAAACGAAGCATTAGATAGAATTAAGAGAGCAAAATACATTTTTATATTTTTTGATTGTACGCCCGACGTATCTCATAAGGAACAGTTGACAGAAATAATTCGTTACGTACGTATTATTGATAAAGAAGTCACAATTGAAGAGACTTTTATTGATTTTATAGCTACACAGGAAAAAAGGGTGTTGGGTTAGCTGGTGAAATAATAAAAAAACTGTTTGATGATGGATTAGATATTAATGACTGCAGAGGCCAAGGCTTCGATAATGGTTCTAATATGGCTGGCATTTATAATGGTGTGCAAGCTTATATTTTACAAAAAAATAGATTGGCTGTGTTCGTTCCTTGTGCTGCACACAGTCTGAATTTGGTTGGCGTACACGCAGCAGAAGCATCTTCAACTATCACTACATTTTTTGGGATAGTCCAAAAAGTATATACATATTTTTCTGGATCTACATCAAGATGGGAAAAGTTAAAGAGTGTAATAAAAGTTACCCTAAAATCGCACTGTGATACACGTTGGTCCACAAAAAAACAAGCAGTTTCAGCTGTTAAAAATAATTTGAAAAGCATTTTTAAATTATTAAAAACTCTAAGCGCTGATATTAGTCTTAACCGCGATACAAGAGAAGGTGCTAAAAATTTAATTTGTCAAATTAACCCGTCGTTGGTACACATGTGAGCGCGCCGCTCACACAGATAGCATTTCGAGCGTTATTCGTATAAATATTATTGAATTAATCTGATGCTATAAATACCTTCAAATAACATGTCTATAAATATTTATAAAAATGAATAATTACGCTATTTGTCATTGCCTATCAGTTATCGTTAGACAAAGTCGACAATACCGATTAAGTGAGCGTCGCGCTAACACTGTACTAACCGCGCAATATTTTTATTACCAACGCCGTAGTCGATAATGTACAAGTGTTTTTATTATTTTTTAATTTATCATGGCCAATAAAGTTATATCGTGGTTAGAAGAGACCGAAGAAGTTTTTTTAGATGACTCAGACGATACCGATGCTGATCCTAGTTATGGAGATCCCGTCGAATTACGTGAAAATGAGTCTGATAGTGACATTTCTGAACCTACGCATAGATCAAATACTTCACAAACCTCTCGTTCAAGAAGTCGTAGTCCTATAACACAGAATTCTTACTACTTAGGGAAAGATAAGCAAACAAAATGGTATAAGGACGCTCCTCCTAGAAATGTACGTACTCGACAACGTAACATCGTTTTACGTTTACCAGGCGTAAAACAAATAGGTCTCGATGCAAATTCTATTTTAGAGTGCTGGAACTTATTTTTTTCTAATTCCATTATTGACGATATAGTAAAATACACTAACATATATCTCGATAAAATTCGTTCAAAATATACACAACAACATATGGTACGCGAAACATCAAAATCCGAAATAAACGCGCTTTTTGGGCTGTTATATTTGGCCGGTGTTCTACGTAGTAATCATCTCAACCTTGATGATTTATGGTCAAACGATGGCTTATCGCCCGAGTATTTTCGAGCAGTTATGCCAAAAGCACGATTCTATATTCTTCTAAGAGCAATGAGGTTTGACGATATAAGTACACGAGCCCAAAGAAAACAATTTGATAAGCTTGCGGCCATTCGTTCAGTATTTGAAGACTTTGTTCTACGCTGCGAGAACTGTTATACAGTGGGGACAAATGTAACTATAGATGAAATGCTCGAAGGTTTTCGAGGCCGTTGTAGTTTCCGACAGTACATCCCAAGTAAGCCTAACAAATATGGTATAAAAATTCAGGCCTTAGTCGACTCTCGCACCTTTTATACGTCGAAAATGGAAGTGTACGTTGGGACTCAGCCCGATGGGCCTTATAAATGTGAAAATAACCCTGCAAGTGTCGTGAAAAGATTAATTGCCCCAATATCGAAAACAGGTCGTAATATCACCATGGATAACTGGTATAACTCTATACCTCTAGCAATTGATCTACTAAAAAATCACAATACAACTGTAGTTGGTACACTTCGTAAAAACAAACGTGAAATTCCCCTTTGTTTTTTAGAAACTAAAAAAAGGCAATTGAACTCTACGATGTTTGGTTATGACAAAGACATATTGCTTACATCATATGTACCAAAAAAAAATAAAAATGTATTGCTTATTTCCACTATGCACGAACAAGGTGTCATTGATCCAGAGTCTGAAGAAAGAAAACCAGAGGTGATTACGTATTACAACAGTACAAAAGGTAGCGTGGATTGCGTGGATGAAATGAAGGGCGAATACTCTGTGGCTAGAATAAGTTGCAGGTGGCCACTGACCATTTTTTTCTCTTTGATGAACATAGGAGGCATAAATAGCCAAATTATTTTTCGAGAAAATACAGGAATTTATCTAAGTCGTCGAGAATTTCTAAAAACCTTGGGAAAAGAACTTACAAAACCGTTTATGTTAGAACGATTGCAGATGCCTACTTTGCGTACAAGTATTCGACAAAGAATAATAAAATTAACTGGTTACACCAAGACAGAAAATGAAGTCCCTGAACGTTCAAATATTGAACATCGGCCGAAGTGCGTATTGTCCAAAAAGAAAAAATCGAAAGACCATGGTGAGGAAATATTTTTATGAATTAATAATAATAATAATATTATATATAAGTAATCATTATTTGTTTGAAATAATTTCGTAGACCAAATGCGTAAAATGCAGCGTGCCAATATGTAAGGAGCATACGATGAGCACATGCGTATCCTGCTGTAACGATCACAACGAAACA
>JACXSJ010004383.1:0-13675 GCA_014851325.1 Pentalonia nigronervosa
TTATCAGACGACACAGCTGACCATGGCTATAGATACTAGTAACGTTAATCACGATTAATACGGTTAATCGAGGTTACCGTAATCGTGATTAGTGGAACCGTGATTAACGTTGTGAAATCCAAATGAGAATAAATCGCGATTAACTTTTAACCATGATTACTCTAATCGCGATTAAAGCTTTTTTGGTGAAATCGGGCCTAAGAACGATAAACGGCCGAAATTGGACGGTTAGTTCTTAATCACGATTACGCAGCAGTTACGCTTAACCGAGTTTGGTGAAATCCAAAATCTCTGGTTATCAATGTTAATCGTGATTAAGGTGAGTTAATCGCGATTAACTGCGTTGGTGAAATTGGCCCTTAAAATACACAGTTCAAAATTTAACGGTAGTACGAAGTCTGTCATGGTGAGTCAACCGGTGGTTGTATCTTGTACGTCGGCACGGAGCATCGGTCGTCGTCAGTTCAGCAGCCGAACAGATTTTGATTAAGTGGGGGTAATAATAGGCATTGCCTGACTGCTGCCGACGAAAACTGGTCGCCGCCGACTGTGTTTCTTATTCTGAATAGAGTATACAATTTTGTCTTCCGTTATTATTATATCTAATTCGATTAAAACATTTATTAAATGTATTATATCTGTTATTATTATTATTACTTCGTCTATTATAATTATTCAGTCAGCCGTTTTGATTATCATATCTATTTTTCCCATGGTTAAAACCTGTTCGATTATTATTAGCATTAGCGTTTTGCGGTGTAATTTCTCTCTCTAATAATATCCGCAATGTCACATGAATTTATAAATTCGGCCACATTGTTGGCACCCGTGCATATTGGAATCATTGCAATAACTTTATCGAAATCCATTTTTAATTCGCTTGTTTTTACTCTACTCCTACGCGTCAGCGTAGGTAATTCAACGTGTATTATATCTTTTTTTGTATGCGTTCCTATAATTCTCGTTTCGTGTTCTACAAGTGAACTCGATATATTATAACGCCGTACCCGCACGGCTTTATAATATATACCATCCCCTATTTCAGCCCCTTACAGCTCCTTACAGCTCTTTATTAGTATTAAAAAGTAGCCTATGTTTTTTTCTCGGTTTCTAAACTATCTATGTACAAAATTTCATTTAAATCGGTTCAGTAGTTTCGGAGCTTATTCAATACAAACAATCAAATCTTTCCTCTTTATAATGTTAATATAGCTAATAGATTGCGGCTATATATATTATATTGTATTTTAAATTCTCTATATATTTGATTGTGGTTATATATATTCCGTTCCCTACATGTTATATTGTGACACGTGTTACATGAAATTTCTTATTGCTAATTTATATTACGTACTTTTTTTTTTAATTAAAATATATATAGTATATATATATTATTATTATTACTCATCCACTTTACTAGAATAATTAATATATATAATATTTACTATTATTACTATTCTGACCTACTTATTACTATTATTTCTTCTAATCTACTTATTACTATTACTTATTCTAGGCTAGCCTTAAATTTATTTAATTTTCCTCCTTTTGATATCTCAATATTTTCTCATATATAACTCTGTTTAAATTACTCCTTTATAAAATCTCTGTGCACACAATTTTTTACTCAATTATTTATTTCAATATTCCCAAAAATTCACTTTAATTCTCAATTATATATTCTCGGACTTCAATGTCTCTAATTATATTCACAAATTAAGAACTTACATCTAGCCTTCTATAAAATTTTAATAATTCTCAAAATACAAGGACTTAATCGCCTTTTAATAAAATTCCCAATTACACAAAATAAGGTCTTAACTGCTTTTAATAAAGTTCTCAATATATTCCCAAAATATTTTTCTCAACTTTAATTAATTAATTCGCATTTATTTTCATAGGTACCTATATTTAACTCAATTTTTTTTTATATCATCAGTTATTATTTATTTCCCCAAAATATTTATTCACCTAAATACTATATACACCTTCACAAACAAAAATTTTATTATTATTTTTTTTTTTTACGATGGAATTTTATTCAAAGGAGACGTGATAGGCTGTTACAACAAAAATTTGGTCATTTAAGAAAAAATTCAACTCACAATACAAGATTCGCGGGTGAAGCTGTTGTTGCGACCATTTCGTCGCTGCCTTTGATTGTTCCCAACGAAAAGGTTCCTCCTTGGAGTTGTTGAAAGAAGATGAGTCCTTCGACGGTGGTCCAGTGATGAATTTTCCTCCTTGGTAAGGACTCCTAAAACCCGACTGCGCCAAATGATGTTGTGTGCCAGCCAGAGGACGACCTTTGAGAGTTTGTAGTCATGATATTAAATAAATTATAAGACTTTGTATTATTGCAATGAGTTGTTTTATTAAAATCAGTATTTAGACTTCCGTGAAGGTGTAGCCCGGGAATATCACGTCTAAATTGGAGCCGTTTCGGGCTCCCTTATATATGGGCTACTCGTCTTATTGGTATCTATATCATCCTAGCAAGATAGCGTTGACCTCATTCGTTATCGTGTGCGTACGTGCTAGTTACCGGAAATGTTATCGATCTCACCCTTTGTCGTCGAGTTGCGATACCCCGTGGTTGTTATGATAATGATATTCGTTGATCGAATATTTTTATATTAATAGTTAATTATTATTATCTATACAAAACACACAATGTGATTTTTTGTATTTTTATTATGTGTATATATTTGATTGTGGTTAATATTATGGTTTTCAGTTAGTCAAAATATTAATATAATCCTGCTGCTCCCGGGTATCTATACACTTTTGTAGAACGACATCATTTGTCCTATTCTCAGAATTTATATATATAATTTTCCTAAGTGATTTCTCGTAGCTGGTCTAGCCTTGTCAATTTCCCAAGCGTGTGACAGAGCTTGTCAACCATCTATCAAGTCGATTTTACCACAAGCAAACAGTTTCCCACTATCATCGAAGTTATTGCTTATTTATTAGTAATCATAAAAGTGATGTATCGTCAGGTACATAAAATCGATATTCCAATGCAATCGAATATAAGTATGTAGGTACGAATATTATTTCTTTAAAATCGAATAACCGCATACGAATAATATATTCATATACAGAATATTATTTAGACAACGTATATGGTATAAGAATATAATTTTGATGTCAGTGGGTTAGGTTTAAGCATGCATTACATGTATTTCGATTTAAATTTTCTAATAAGAATTTTCAATCGATATTTTTTCTCATAAGGGGAATTAAAAGGTGTGGTATGGCATATACATATGTATATGGTGAATGTAGGTTGCGGTGGTTTGTAACAGATAGCAGTGGTAAATAATATGTCACGTATACCAGCGGCATCTGATAATAACGATAAAGATTTACGTTAATATACAATAACAAAAAATAAGTGATATTAGCGTTTGTGCCTGGATCAGGGATCAGGTATCAGTGGTCCAGGAAATACATTTTTATAGTACTCTCAAACATCGTGTTGGTAAACGTTTTTATGTTTTTCAGATAAGTGATAATAATTTCTTAGTAATCACGGTTTTAATCTCAACGGAATTGTGAACTATATTGATTAATGTTTGGATATAATTGGAGCATACCGACGTTCCTTACGAATAATTTGTTAAAGGGTATACTTTTTAACTACCATTAGAGGTAGAGGGACTGAGTCCCCCTTGGGACCACCACTTTAATACTCGAGTATTGCGTGTCCGTAACTGATCATCACGTAGATATATTCATTGTCACCAGCACAGCATACGTCTGTGCGTCCAATCTGTTCTAATATATGTTTCAGTTTTAAATGTTAAAATTTCTAAATTGTCACATACAATAGGCAAAATAACTACTTTCTCAGCTATTAATGTCTAACGTCTTTAAGTTCTCACATAAAAAAATGTATTTAAAATGACTACTGTTTCGACTGATAAATAGTGTAACTTTAAGCTGATGACCGCTCCTAGTTGCAATAACATCAATTAATAATTAATAAATTCGATGTACATCCGTGAAAAAGTGCGTGCATTAATATTATTAAAGCGTAAACTTTTTCTGTCGGCTTTGAGCTGTCGTGGAATGCATTGGTTTTAGTGTTAAATACACGTTATTTACTAAACACTTAAAAATAATTACAAATATGTTGTTTAACGACAGTTGAAAGATGCTATTGCTCCTTGTTTTATTGTATTAGTTGCTACTAAATAAACAACTTGTTATGAACAATATTTGTTTTATTCTAAGGCGCTTTGGTTTGGGAGAAGATCGCTTATAAAAGAAATCGAGAAGTAATATTTTATTTTATTTATTGTTCGATATTCACATTACATTTATTATTTTATTATAATAAAACAAAATGATTTTTTTCAAGCATAATTTAATAACGCTTGCATTTATAATAATTGCAGTTTGGGTTTTGCCAGCCACTTCAAAAAATTTAGAATTGTTGAAAAGTAAGGATTAATTTATTAATTTAGAATAATTATATTTTTATTATAATTTATATTGTGTCGATATTTATCAGCAATTATTTGTATAATTCTTCACAATTGATTTAAAAACGAAAACCAATTATTGTTATTTTATAATAGTCTAGATACAAACAGAACCATTTCATACGATTTTAGAAGCACCCAAAGGTGTTTTAAAAAATGCTTGTTTTTTGATTTTTGATAAAAGATTAAATATTCTGATATCATATGTGTATTAACTTATTCTATTTTATCCACTGAAGTTTAAACATTATAACTCATAATATTTGTTTCTCATATTAAAATTTTATTTGTTTCTAGTCGAGCAATAATCAATTAATATTATTATAAATAACTTAACTCAGACTTCTTCTTCATGGATTTAGATCATAATTATTAAAGATTATAGTTATTTGATTAAAACTTAATGAAATAATCATACAAAATATTTGAACATAATATGGTTAATTTTATTTTCTAATTTATGTTAATAGACATGTTTGATTACTTATTATGATTTGATTTTTTTAGAGAATTGTATTGGTAATATTTTTAATTAATTATTAGTAGGCATACAAATAAGAACTTAGAACAACAGTAACGCTTAAAATACATATCGGCCTAACTTATTAATACTATAATCATTATTAATAATGAGGTATACTAAGCAGCATACATTTTTGAAGCCATTAGGAAATTATCTTTAAATGTGTGTATGTAATGTTTAGCAAGATTTAGTGGCCCATTAAGTTTATTTTAGTTCATCAGAGAAAAATGAACCATTAAATTATTCAATTTTGTATACAACTCTAATAAAGTTTTATAAAATTTTAAAATTTAATAGAAATTCTAACTAATTGTGCTAAATTTAAAAGTAAGTAATTATAATTAATAAATAATAAATTGCATTGTAATTTTATTCTTTTTTTGAAGTATATTAGCTTCAATTATAAGCATTGTTATATATATTTTATATGTTGTAGATAATATGGAAGATAAAAATAAAAATTATAAAGGTATTTATTTGATATACATAATTAATACTTTTTTTAAATATTACCTATTGTGTACAATTTTATGGTTCATGTATACTACCAAATTAAATAACATATTCTGTATAATTCAAACTTCTCCAAATAAAAGAGCAATTATAAAATGTCCAAAGACTCTTTAATATTAAGAACGTAATCTAGCTATCTTATGGAAACATTCAAATGTTTTACAATTAATTCTATTCATTTAAACATTTAAATTACATATCTACTCAAATATTACAATATTCATCAAAAATCTGTAAATAATTTCCAAAATTTGAGAACAAAATGTATTTACCTATTTATTATTGTAATTAATTTATTCTTTTTATGTTTTAGGATATCTAAGTACGTATTTTTTGTTAATGAAGTTTTATTAATTAATTTATAGAGTACAATTTACTATAGTCATGTAACAGATTATTGAATATTGTAATAATAATTGTTTATAAGCACATTCATTGATTTATATACTTCGTGATTTAAACTACTGATTACTGTAACAGTGGGAATACAAATTTTTGAGTGTGACATAAATAATCAGACACTTATCTTTAAACAGTTATAAATTTAAGCACATTTATTGATTTAAAATATAAATCATTGTTATTGTAAATAAATTTTTATACATTTTTCGGGTTGTACAAAATTGTAAATATTTTCCAATATTTTTCAGAGTTATTGTTAAGAACAATAAAAATTTAGGCAAATAGAGAATTATATATTATAGATATATAATAGGTATAACTAAGAACTATGTATGCAATTTATAAAATAATATTTTGATGGTACTGTAATACTACTTATAATAGATATCTCAAATAAATTGTATCACACGAAAACTTGAAGTATGATTAAATAATATATGTTACGGGAAAAGTAGGGTATTGTCTCATTTAAACAGTGGAACGTTTACTATATTTCGAAAACAAAAAAAAAACATAATAATAAGGACAGAAAATGAATATACTAAATAAATTTATTTTTTTTATTCATCGATCAGTAAGTTTGTATGAGTTTTATAATTAAAATTAATGAAATAACAAAAAAAAAAAGTTTCTGAAATGTTTCAAAAATTAAAACTCTCAACTTCTTTTTTATGCATTTTTCGGGTTGTATAAAATTTTAAATATTTTCCTATATTAATTTTATAATATTTAAGTCATCGTTAAGAACAATAAAAATTTAAGCAAATAGAGAATTATACAATATAGACATTTAGAGTATGTATAACTAAGAACTATGTATGGAATTCACGAAATGAGATATTGATGGTACTGTAATAATACTTATAATAGATATCTCAAATAAATTGTATCATACGAAAACGTGAAATATGATTAAATAATATATGTTACGGGAAAAGTAGGGTATTGTATCATATAAATATTGGAACGTTTACTATATTTTGAAAACAAAAAAAAAAATATTATGGACAAAAAATGAATATACTAAATGTATGTGTTTTTTAGAAATATATGGAAGTAAGTTTGTATGAGTTTTATGATTAAAATTATTGAAATAACAAAAAAAAATTAGTTTTTGAAATGTTTCAAAAATTAAAACTCTCAACTTCCTTATAACAACAATGTTATAATTCATAAGTTACAAACAAATTTATCGTTGGTTCATTTTATTACAAAGTGGTTACGAGTTTTGTACAAAAATTGTAAACTAAATATTTTGAAATAGCATAACTTAGATGTAGTTTAGTATTTTGTTTCAAATCTATATATTGTATTAAAATAATTAATGTTTATGTTCAAAATACTAGATTTTTTTATATTGAGTGATTTGATACATATAGTTTATAATTATACTAATTTTTAAATTTATTACACATGACGCTTTATTGATATCAACATCAATAAAATCTTAATCAAATATAATTGTAGTTATAATATATTAGATATATCAACTATTGTTACATTGTCATTATATTGACCACTCAAAATTATTTCTAATGTTATATCAATGGCATTAATAACATAATTATCTATCATTTATTTTCAATTATTTTTAATAAGTTGTACTCCAATTTATATAAAAACTAATCATACATACATCTATTTTTTTTCTCAGATAAAATAAAAGGTACGCCATTTTTGTGTTTTTTTATTGTATTACAAATTTGTGTACAACTTCAATATTACTTAATATGATACGTTTCTCATAGTATATTATATGGTTATATTAAATTGTTATTTTCACCATTATCATATGAATTGTACAAAAACGGGATACTTCCTAAATTAAAACTATGAAATTGTTTTTTACTAATTAATTTATGATTAAGACAATAAATTGAATAATTTTAATTATATTTATTTCAAGTACCTATGCTTTTTTCAAACCACATATTAAGGATAATTTATAGTTACTAATAATGCAGATTATACGTCTAACCAATGTTAATGGTTCAAACATTTTTTGTTACTTCTATTTTTGAAATAAATCTATTAAGTATTCAATTTTAAAATAAAAGTACCCCTATTGAAAATGTTGGATACAGTTTTATATAGTTATTGATAATAATAATAATTTTTTTCATTTTTTTAGTGCATCTTGGTTCGTATTTTTTTTTTTTTATTTAATTAAAATGTATTTAGTTATTGTATATGAAATTTCAAGATTGTTTTATAATAATTATTATTCCGTCTATTATCTTCAATGTTCATTTGTAGATAAGTCATCATCAAAAATCGGAAAAATTAGAGTATATGCTGTTTATTAAGTCGTTCTTTATGTATGAGAAGTGGATTGTTCCAAAAGGTTTCTGTATTAGAATAGAAAATAAGGCGTATTCCATAAAACTAAAATTAAATACCCTTAAAGTATGATGCATACGAAATAATAAGGGTTTATTATTACTAGTGGTAGAGAAGACCAAAGATGAAGGACTCACATAATATAACACTATACATTTTATATTGTATCTATTTGTATTATTCATATCTTTGGTAATTTTTATATTTTTTGCAGTCAATATTAGTAAGTATGTTTTGTGTTTATTGTCATATTTTTACTTTCCTTCTCCTGGAATCACTAGATTACAAATCGAAATTTATTGTGTTCTTATATTCAGTTTTATTTAACTTCACATTTTGCATGATTTTTTAATATAATAAATAGAATATGTGAATGTGTTTTTTAAGATAGTGCAGTCTTTTTATTCCATATAACTAGTTGTTTAGAACACTTCAAAACTGTAATATCTTACTGTCTTGTTTTAATAAAAGTGACTATATGTAGAAGTAGTTTTTATTTATTTTTTTGTTCTATAGTATAATATTTAATATAATAAATTATTTATATGTTAAAGTATAAAAAAAAACATTTTATAACAATCTAAAAGACTTTTTTCCCCTAAAATCTGCATAATTTACCTCCAACATAAAATAAAAATATGTCTATCATCTATATAAGAAAATATTATGTACAAATTTATAAATTAATTAAACATTATTATTTTTAGTAGATGCAGGTATGTGTTATTTTTTCTTTTATATACAATCGACAATGTGTACATAATAATATTTTGCATGAAAATAATATTTTAAAATTTTAGTTTTCTTCCGGAGCTACGAATATAACTCAATTATAAAATTTTCATAATTTTAATAAAGTTCTTACAAATATGAACTTCACACAGTTATAAAAAAAATATGACTATTTTAATGCAGTAACGTATAAAGAATTTAACGTATTACATTACATTTTTTTTTATACATTCGTAACAAATGTAAAATGTAGCTCTCATTATTGCAACGACATAATTGTAAATATTGTATTGTTTAATCTCGGTTACGTTAATGTATATATTATAACATGTATTCCTATAGTTCAATCAAAAAAAAAAAAAAAAAAAAAATAAGTGATCGCCAAAATATAAAAATAATTTCATATTGAATATTTCTAAATTATGATAATTCCTAACAAACCCTAAGTTATCATATATATATATATATATATATATATATTACTATAATCATTTTTTTCTAGGGGAAACATGTACGTACATTTTTTGTTGTTTGACTGAATTAGTAGTTTTAGAATTATATTTGTATGAAATTTTAAATTTTTACTTACAAGAAACATGTGCTTGCAACCAAAGGGTGCTAAATCAAACTTTATTTTTTAATCCTATTTTATTTGTTTTAACGGTATATACACATAATAAAATAGACCTTTTTAAAAGTACAATAAAACTAACATATAAACAAAAACCTAGCAGAAAAACATTCGATGACATAAACATAAGAGACAAAAGTGTGTGACACAAAATCAAGGGAGAACAACGTATCGGCGCTTGCGGTTCTCGCTTACTTTCACTTACTAATGTTAAAACCGATAAAGCCTTTAATATTGAAACTATACCCTATAGTTATAAATTAATAACAAAAATAAACAAACACGAGTGGAAAATATACTAGTATTATCATAATTTTACAGTAATCATTGATATATGCTTTTAAACAATTCAAGTGTCACTTTGTAATAGCATCTTTTGGTTTCAATCCTACGAAATGCTTTTTACGCTAATGATTTAAAATTCCATACAATGCATATTATAAAAAAAAAAATTAGTATATATGGATTATAAATAGATACATTGTGAATAACCTATCTAATTGTGTAGAAGTAATCGTTGTACAGCGTTGATATCATTCGCTTTGAGCGCCTCCTCTAGTGTGGACTTACAGTTCCATGATCGTTTTCGCTTCCGCTTTCGCAGCCATTGTCAATCTCCAGGGTCGAGAGTTCGAAGTCAGATGGTCTTCTCTTGTTGGCCGCTACTTCGCCAGTTTGTTCATGCCGGTTACAGATATTTAGTCTGCCCAGACGGCGAAATCATATAACAAAATAGAGTTTACCACACCTGCAGACGCTTACGTTTTTTAAAACTGGTGGCACTTATGCTTGGGAGTATTCTAACTAAGATAGAATCGACCTTACTCACTTTCACAGCAGTACAAAGGGACCTAAATTTTTCAAGCAAACATACACCCTTCTTCGTATACTTCGAGTGTTACGCTATCAGCGTCCATATCTACTTCCATCCGACAACCTATCATTTATTAAAAAAACAATTACATAATAAGAATATGTGGTCCAGAGGACAATCACTCTACACCAGCCTTTACAAACTGAAAATATAGACACAAGCGTGGACATCAATCCCATTCTTAGGTTGCCTGTACACTTCGGCATAGGATGACCATACTACCAGAAGAACCACGACAACTTCAGGCTTACTGATCTTCATCTGACTTTCCTTCTTCCCCACCCTTAACCACACACCAAAATCTGGTTGGGTTTTAGGGTGGTTAACCAGTTTGCCAGTGTTAACCGCACGTTCTTTTTCATCTACCTCAGCCTTCTTTTCTCCTGTACACGAATCTGCATCGCCTGTATCTCAAGAGAATCCACAGCAACGAATTGTGTATCTGCTAAGCTTCCTGGTACTGTACTTCTCGAAGGGAGTCTCTTTATTAGAGTACTCGAAATTGTGTACAGTTGGATACTAGTCTCGTAGAGACTGATCAACAGAAGATTAATTCTGGGGGCCCTAACCTAATCTAACCGAAACTTATATATTCAAAATATATTTTTTTGAAGCTTTATGTTGGTCTCATTCTGAAAATTTTGTAAATTTATTGAGAACCTTTCAATTTTGACTTTTAATAAACACAATATTAAGAATATTTTAAAATTATACTTAATAAAAAATTAATACTGGGTATTTTTATTCTAGTTAAAATTAAAATTTGTAAGTTTATTTTAATTTATTATATTTATATTTTAATCTAGTTACTAAATTAAACATATATGACGTGCATAATATAGTTTAAAGCTCTAAAGTTTATATTTAATTTATATAATATAAAATTTAAAAACTTAAACATTCAAATCTAAGGATTCTTAAAACAACAATAGCTATTAATTATACAATTTCAATATTGTTTTGAAGTTATAGTAATTTTTAATTCATTATATGATTTTATGACAACAATTTGCTGTATATTTTATAATTAATAACTTAATTTTTTATTTTATTCTAGATAGAAGACGTACGTAATCAATTTCATATTGTAAGAGATAATTGTATTAATGTCTTTATAGTACAAAGTTTTTCATTAAGGAATGTATAGAATTCAGGTTTTCTAACGATATTTCTTCTATTTATTAACTCTCAACTAAACTATAACATTCTAATTCATAGCACTTATAAAATGTATCATTACAAAATGATTATATGCCAAACTGATGGATTTACTACGTAGTATAATAGCTATATAATTAATTGAAGGATGCAGTTATAAATTGTTTAATAATCAGTACATTGTTGTAAAGTTTAGGCATACTCCAATTACAATGAAGTACCACAAATGTTATAATTTAATTATGTGTAAAAATGAAAAATAATAAATATGTGCTAGCATACACGTTGTACAAAAACATTTGATATCAACAACTTGATCCATCCACTTTTTGAAATAGATCAGTAGGATAAAAATTCTATTATCTTAACGACTAACTTCTTAGAACTAATTTGGTTATTTTTTGTTTATTATCCTTAGTATTATTTACATAATATTTTAAACTAAGGAATAATTTTTTTTTTATGAGGATGGTATTTATTTGTTAATGTTGAGGAGATCATGGAATTATATGGTTGTTGCACTTAACTGTATTAATTTTATATTATTAGGAAAGTAAATTAATTATATGTCAAATTTCAGTACCATATTCAATATATTTTTCGTTAAAAATTATAAAGTAATATTAAAAGGTTTAAAATAAGGAAAAGTAGAAAATATCTGATATAAAATATATTATAAAAAACATTTTTAACAAACAAACTATAATTGTTTTTATGAATTATATCACTTAAATTAGCAAAAAATCATTTTCCATTCATTTAATACTGATTTATTATATTCAATAAAATATAAAAACTGTCAACTGATAAAACACTATGTAACACAGTAAATTACATAAAATGTTAAAACGTCATAAAATGAAAAACAAAAAAATTTAGTAATAAAATATTAAAATCTTCTTTCATTTTTAAACAATAAAAAGTTGTAACATATTTATATGTATCTCACGTTTTTAATGATCATCATCCTCATATTTATACTTATTATTTGAGTATCATTTTAAGTCTCAATTTCGTCGATTATTGCATCAACGTGAATGTGAATACACGGAGTTTATTAACAAAATTTGATCTTTAATAATTCTAATACTGATTAAAAAAATAAAATAGCATCTAAGCGTAAAAGTTTAGATTTGATGAGCGGTGGAATGTCCTAAAATTTTTTGCTGATACTTAAGACAGTGATTGTTGTTACATCCTTCACTGTAGTGTCACGTATCCATATCCATCAGAAGAGCATTTGCATCGGTCTCCAATACATAAAATGTGATAGTAAAATTTTTAATTAATATAGTACAATGTATCTTAGATTTCTCCGTGTTGTTCATAGCATATTTGTGCTGTTAATTTCCTTATTAAAATATAGTGTCTCTATTCCGTCTAATAAGCGTGATCTGAAAATTTAATATACTTTTTATGGAGGTACGTAAAAAACATTATAAGTATGAGTCCGGTGATTAATGTTTTGTCACACACTTCTTTGTATAATATTACTTATCCAGATAGTCCTATAGACCTTTTATAATATATCCACTCTGGAATCCTTAAACTATAAAAATCAACAAACATTTATCAAAAAAACAAAAAAAAAATTTCTTTACATTTTAAAAGTGGTTAAATATTTGTAATTTATATGTAGATATTATTATTAATTCATCATTTTATACGAGGGTTGTCCCAAAAGTAATGCACAGCGCGTTCTAGCTGTTTTGCAATGTGATATTATCAGCTGATTTTATAATCAGTTTGCAGCTTGAAGTCTAACGAACACGTGCGTTTTCAGTTTTAGTTGTTTTAGTAAAGTATAATGAAATAAAAACTTATTTATTCAGAGCAAATTGTGCATTACTTTTGGGACAACCCTCGTATTATGATTCTATCACAATTATTGATGATTTATAGTTAAATTTAAAATATGTCAATTACAACAAATTGTGTTTTATGTTTTATTTGAAATTATCCTTCAGGGAAATCAATTTAATATATTTAGAAAAATAATACAGTTATTT
>JACXSJ010004384.1:0-13680 GCA_014851325.1 Pentalonia nigronervosa
ATGATCATGAATCATTCAAATACTCGATTATTTTTATTTAGTTTACTAAACATTCGATTATTTTGTTTTCGAATACTAATCATTCGATTATTCGATTATTTTGTTTTTTGATTACTAATCATTCGATTATTCCCATCACTATATAGTGATTACGGCCTGCCGCGACGACGGCCATACAGCGCACAACGCCATCTCTTGAGCGTTGTATACGTTTCACTTTTACCATAATCTATTATGAGGTATTACCCTAGATAAAGGATTACCGGAAAAATTCAGATTTTCCGGTGGGCTCACGGTCTTAGATCCGCTTATGCCCTTAGATCATTTACATTGTAACTATATGATCTAAGCATAGACCTATAAACTAAGCTACCAAGGTACCATTAATCATAATGTTTTATATATCCTTGGGTGGAACAAACGAACGTCCATGTATCATGGAGCTCATGGCGTAAGCGACAAACTTATTTGTTCTTCTAAGTTATGTGGCGGGCGACGTTATCAGTGTTGCGACCGATGATAGTTTCAAGTTTGTACATTGTAAACAACATTATACATAACACTACGCAGCTCAGGCTCCTTTCGCGACGTTCGGTGTCGAGAGGGAATCCAATGCAACAACTACACATAACCTACCCATTCCGATTGTTCATTATTCACTAATATTATTATTATTATGTCGGCCGGGATCATAAGAACGATAATAACGTTATGTCCGCAATGCGTGCACACGGCACGACAACGACTCCAATCCGTCGTACCTACTGACCGCTCGTCTTCGTCTGTCTCTATCTAACGTCCGTCAACAAGAAGTGTGTGCCGAACCGGTTGTCGCTTGTCTTCGTTCAGGAACTTGGCGATCGCGATTCACGATTGCTCGGCTGCCTGTTGTGTCGACAAAATCAAATCGAATTATCCCCATAGTTCAATTCGTTGTACTAGGTCTTCGACTGCAGGCTAATCTGATCCCTGTGAACATAACATTTAGACGGTATGTGTTTACCTACATGATAAGTTGCTTACTTCATTACTTCTACTACTTTGTGCATGGACATCACTATGATGTGTCTTTGTCTACATTGAATATTCTGTGGTTTGGAACATTTTTGAAATACCATTTGTCCAATGACAGTTTTATCAAATACAAGTCCACTAGATTTATCTATATAAATTAGAACTATATTAGCTTATTAAATCGTACATATTCAGTATTCATTTAAGTGAACTAACAATACTCCTATGATTTAAAAATACTTAGTCAGCTAGTCCAACCTAATTCTTTATGATTTGTATGTAAAAATGTATAGATTTAGTTTTATTTTACTTATAAATATTATGTTGGGTATAATATTTTATTATCTAATATAATAAAAAATTATTTTTAGAACAATGGTGCCATTTCTTTAATATTGGTAATATATGATTAATAGCATCTCTTTTACTATAGTCTAAATAAAAAATTCAAAAAACGCTTGAAACCATTTTTTTTATTTTTTAAAAATTTAAAAGTAGCCATTTTATAAAGTTATTTATTTATTAGATTAAATACTATTTTGAAATTTGTTGAGTTTTAAATAAATAAAAACAATTTATAATTTCAAAAATACAACATAATATTATTGCAAAACTATGGTTTTTGTTCTTTGATAATCAATCCTAATTCAATAGGTAATATAAAACACACTATTTGTGGAAATGTTTTGTAATTTTCTTTATTTCTTTTATAATATCTTTCAATATACCTACCATGAACTGCTATGCACAACTGCACAAGTTTCATGATCTTTGTAACAAAATTAGAGCTATAGATAATTAAAAAACGTAAGTGATATTTCCAGCGACACATCAGTTTTATTACAAAGATCATCATCCTATAAAATTGACTTGTGCATAGCAGTAAATGGTGGATATATTGAACAATATTAATTTATTATGAAACAGATAAAAAATATTACATCCAATTTTAACAAATAGTGTGTTCATTACAAGTTCATTATTCCAATTAGATTAGCATTACCCATACAGCAAAAACATATTTTAAAAATATTTTCTTACAAATCAAGAATGTTTTGAAAACATTTTAAAATAGTTATAGATTTATTGCACAAAACTATTAGGAACATTTTAAAAACATTTTTGTCTATTGAATTATAATTTTAAAATAATATATTAAATATTATTTTTATATTCCTGTAAAAATATTCTATCAATTTAATTTTTAGAATGTTTTAAAAATAATATCCAAGATGTTAATTAATAATGTAATAAAAATACTTTATTTCTAGGGCATTGCATAAGTGTTCAAAATATTTCTAAAATAATATTGTAAACATTTATTTATATAATTTGTGAATTATTTTTAAAATATTTTCTTTGCCATTGACTAATATAACATTTTTAATAATTACATTAATTTATTATCCTGTGATAGCTTACTTAAACATTATATGTTTTATCTTAAGCACTGAACTGTTTAAGCTAGGTCTTAAACCAATCCAATATATTGAACTATAGTTATTAAAGTGTAAAACCATACAGTTTTACAATATTACACTATGTATTTTAAAATATAAATTGTTTTAATTCATTCATAATTCATGAAAATTCAAATTTATTTTTTTTCATATATTCTAAATAAATAATGTATTACAAAATGGCTATTTTTAAATTTTTAATAAAGATTTTAAGTGTTTTTTGAATTTTTTTTTTTATTTCATCATAGTAAAAGATTTTTACTCAAATATTACATTAAAAAAACTCTACTACAATATATGTATTATATTTTAATTATATTACTATATATCGTTGGCTTAAAGCGAAAACTCACTAATGACAAAACAGCAATATTTGGTAAATGTATTTTTAGTTTTAAAAATTGTATTTAACATTGTTAGTAAATTTTGAAAAACCAAGAAAAAACAAGTTTTAACTAATAATTCGATGTTTATTGTTTCTACAAAAATTATAGGCTTCAAGCTTATAAAAAAACAATGTAATAAAAAAAAAATCAAATTTTTGCTGTTAGTGAGTTTTTGTTTTAAGCTGTTGATATATAGACTTTGATTTTGCATTCTATGATTTTTTTTTTCTACTAACAGACTCATAATGCCTATTAATACATTAATTAGGTAATAAATTAATTTATATGATCATACATATAGATAGATTTAGATCAATCTTCAAAAAGTTGTAATAATTAAAATAATATTTTTATGTAAAAATTTTTAATTTGTGTGCGGCCCACACAATTATTAGGCCATCTATTGTCCAAACTGCTCCTGCTAATGCATATTTTTAACTTTATTGCAACTTTTATTATACATAATGTATAACTTATTAAACTTTATTTTATTTTACAATCAAAAATTTAAAAATTACGTAGTCATTTTCATACTAACATTTTATAAAAACTAAAAACTAAAACTTGTTTGAAAATAAGTTTGAATTAGTTAATTAATTTAACTTAAATTATATATGATTTAGACATCAAAATAAAAATAGCTTAGGTTTTTTTCTGATTATATTGTAGGCATTTTTATTTGGTTTTCTAATTATAATAATATATAGTATCTATATTTGATTTTATAATCATATTTGTTTTAGTAATATTTGTGGTTTGAATTCATCACCATGTCGAGTTATAATGACTATCAACATTGGCCCCAAGAATCCACTTCAAATTCAGATGAAGACGAATTGTCATCTCCTGAAGTTGAACAAGAAGATAGTGATGATGACACAGAGTCATCTACATCTAGTACTAGTACTTCAGCTACAAGTAGTAGTGATAGCAGTCAGTCTGGTTCAGATTCCGAAAGCACTAGCACTGCTGATGAAGATGAAACTATATCACTGAAAACAGAAACAATAATAGCCAATAAAACTGAGCTTATTTTACCAGTTGGAATGTGTGAAGATGAAGAAGTTTTTAAACAAATATTTTCTGTTAATTCTTGGGTGTGTCTTAGTGATCAACAAAAGCAACATTTAAAGGTAAATAGTACCCATACAAAAGTTTTTTTTAAACTTTTATCAAATGCAAAATAATTATATTTTGTACCTTAAGTACATGATAATTTATAAAAAAAATAATACAATTTGGTTCTATAGAATTTTCTACCTACATTTTCTGAAAATGATCTAATGGAAAAAGAAATTACTTTAAGAATGCTCTTTGGTGAACAAAGTTTTCAGTTTAATGTTAATCCAATTGATGATTTTCATGATAAATTAAAAAATGGACATTTTCGACCTGATATTGTTAAAATGAAATCACTTTTACGGCGATCACTTAAGAGAGAATATAGGTAAGAATTATAACGATTTTTTTTCTGATGTTAAAACTATAATATTGGTTTCTTATCAATGTTTCAGAAAAAAACAACGTATATATAATTTTAATATGTTAAAAAATTTACTTTCTGGGCGTAAAAAGATAATTGATGTTTTAAATGGTTCTTCTGCTACGTTTATGACAAATAATGAAGGTAGTAATAGTTTTACTATGCATCAAAAAGTTAAAAGAAGATATTTCCAAGAGCTTATTGATATTAAACATTTAGTAGGGGATGTCTCTGAAGAAAGTTCAGATAGCAACTATCAAGGTGAAAAACTTATACTTTTTGATTATAAGTTTTTAATTGTTATTTAAATTTTTTTAAACATTTAGAAGGACCACCTGCTCGTTTGGGTAAAAAACAACTACGTAATTTAAATAATATACGAAGTTCTCTTTCATCTGAACTAGAAACTATCACTTCTACCTTAGCAACTTTTCCAGATGGAATAGATTTATCTAAAGTTGCTTTGCCGACTAGTAATCCATTTGAGCCTTCTGATGATATGTATAAAGAAATGTTGATATCTCACAAGAGAAAAAAAAAGAAAATGGAAGAGGTATGTTATTCTATTACAATACATGTAGTAACAAAAATAATAATTTATGTATTTATTTTTAGGAACATAAACGCATGAGATTTGACCAAATTAAAGAACATATTAAGCCAGTGTCATCAGGCACTGAGAAAAAGAGATCAGCAAATAGTGATCGACCTCGTTTGAAGCGTAGAAAACCTATCAAACAGCAAACCCAGTCAATCCAACCACCCAAATTAGATATACAGCCTCCTTTGCAGTCAGATGTACAACCATCTGAACAGTTTGATTTAAAAACTCCTGTACAACTCCCTGTCCAGTTAGATGTACAAACTCCTGTGCAATTAAGTGTACAACCTCAAGTGCAATTGGATATACAGCCTCGAGTGCAGTTAGATGTAAAACCTCATGAGCAGTTAGATATACAATCTCGTGTGTTATTAGATGCACAACCTACTATGCAGCTAGATGAATTGCATAATATTTCATTAAAGCAAGAAAACAGGACACTATCAGAACCATGTAGTATTTCATACATCAAAGAAGAGATACTACAAAATGTAGTTTCACCTCCACTTCTTTCACCATCTCTGCATTCACCATCATCACCATCAATTTCTATATCTAATATGGCTGAAGAAGAATCAATCAAGACTAATTTGAATGCCATAAAATTAGATCCTTGTACTCCTATTCTAACAGATTTTTTAAAAATCGAAGAAGAATTAACATTAAATGATCCTCCTATTAAACTAGAACCTATTAGCTTAACAGCTGATGAAATACGTAAAGCAGAAGAAGGTCAAGTAGCTGCAGCTATGTTATTGGAGCAAATGAGTAATGTTGAAGAAAAGTATAATCCACCATTATTACCTTCGCCACCACTTCCGTCACCACCTCCATCACCATCTCCATCACCAAGACTCTCGCCACCACTACTATCTGAAAACATTCCAGATTCTAAGTTCAGTCCACCTAACTATATTCAGAGAGAGTTTCATCCAGAAGACATGTTAACTAGTACAGTGCAAACCATAAATACAGAGTAAGTATTATTTATATTTTTTTATTATTTTTTGGTAACTAATTATTAAAACTTAATCATAACTTAATTGACAGTATAAAACATTTTATGAATTTTTTAGATCTCCGCCTAGAATACATTCTTGTTTACATTCTCTAACTTCAACTGACTATGATTCTAAGCAGCTATCATTATCACCAGTATCTACTCCTAGTAAAGTCATAACAGATTCTAATTATGTAGGATCATTATCAGAGTTTGAAGGTTTCCATGTTTTAGATATTAAAACTATGTGTAATGAGGATTTAGATCTGAAGACGTATGTTAAAATATATTATGTGTTATATTTAAATTGTATATAAAATATTTTATTTATTATTTTTTATATATACATTTTTAGACTTCAACTGAAAAAGATAGTTTCTAGTTTTTTTGCACTTATAAGGGATATAATCTGTGCTAACTGGGATTACCGCATGGACATGACTGCGCTAAATGAACGTGTTCATGATTGGGTGAATTCAACATTTAATAACAGAAAAAATCCAGATTGGTACCATAGTTTAACATTAAAAACTTGGCCTAAATCACTACAATCAGCTATAGGCTTCTTAGCAGGACATTTCCCTGGTAAATTTGGTATTGTTTCTTTATACAAATTTTATAATTAATTATTAAATGTATCATTTTATTTAGAGTGGCAACCTGAAGATTTTGTTCCTTACATTGAATATAAACCTAGTTTAGATATTTATCAATGGATAGGTGCTGGTAGAGATTCAGACACTCGACTTGGAGATTTATGCAAGTGCTGGTTGCATAATTTGAATAACATAAGTTCAAAATTTAAAAGTATCAAAGATGATGTAATTGGTATTAATAATGTACCAATACCATCTACCACAGACATTATTTCAACAATTGAAATGTCTGAAACTCATTCAACAATTCCTTTACCTTTACCATTATTAGACACATGGATAGTAACTCCTTCCAGTGTTGAAGAACGGGCAGTTTTCCAGGCTCAAGTAAATTAATATATAACTATATTTATATATATATATAATCAATTTAAAATAAAAACGTTTAATTACAATTATATTTTTACTAAAAACTAGGAAAAGGAACGATTTTTAAAACCACATCGTTCTTTTATTTACCAAATGCATGGTTACGAGTCGATTGTGGGTCCTGTGCGCGGTATTTATAATTCATCTAATATTCACAAAGCGGCTCGTGGTCATTCCTTATTGATTGAAAATAGACCTCATTTTATATCAATATTGGTATTAGGTAAGCTATAATTATTAATATTTATGCTTTTGTATAAAAAATAAAAATCAATATATAATATGTTATTTCAGTGCGTGATGCGACAGCTAGATTACCAAATGGAATGGGTACTAGAAGTGATATTTGTACCTTACTTAAAGATTCACAATACTTGATGGAAGCAAATCTAACTGAATTACATAATGCTGTCAGTGGTGCTTTGGATAGATTGCATTATGAACATGATCCATGTGTTAAATATGATCCAAAACGCAAAATATGGATTTACTTACATAGAGGACGAAAATTGGAAGAATTTGGTATGTACACAATATACATTATATATTTATGTACTTTGGATTAATGTCATCAACATTTTATTTCTAACCAATTTTATGGAGGAAAAAAGCTTAAATGATAAAAATAATTTATAGATGTCTTTTAAATTTATATTATATTAAAATAATGGTACTAATATTAGGAGTTCTACTTTTTTAGTACTTATTATTTTCTTAAAATATAGTTACAAAGTTGAAAATAAATAAAAAATATTGCTTATGAGAATTCATCAAGGTTTTAATATGTTTGGTCATATTATAGTAGGATATATATATATATATACAAAATCCAAATTATGTTTAATTTTTTTACTAAAAATGTCTGTATTATGTTTCAGAACGTTTACATTTAGAACAACAAGGTGCAGTAAAGATGAAATGCTGGCGAAGAAATAAAACACAAAAAAAGACAATTGAACCTAAACGTACACCAAATAGAAAATTAACATCCAATGTTCTTTTAGAATCTTTATCAATGTTAGATTTACCTACAAGTTCGACTTCAGATTCAATGCTGAGTTCTAGCACATCACCTGTCTTGTCTGATATGCGTGCCACTCAAGAAATGACTAGCATAGAGCATTCAAAACAATTATTAAAAACACCTCGGGTTACTAAAAATCGAAAAGTACCTATACAAACTATGCAAATGACTGATAATGCTGTTGAGCTAAACATAGAATGTCCATCACTAATTGATCAAAACAGTACTATTTCTTCCCAAATATTTCCCATGCCTGTTTCAAACCACACTTCAACAGTTACAACTAATAACTCAATTATTACTGCTAGTAATATTCCTAATCAATCATTTTCTAACAACATTACTAGCCAATCAATTATTAATAGTAATAGTCAGTCAATTGCTAATAGCTTCACTTGCCAATCAATTTCCAGTAATATAAATAGTCAATCAATTACTGGTAATATATTAAGTCAGTCAAAGGCTGGTAACAGCTTAAAAGTAGTTAGCAGTCACACTGTATCCAATAGTGGACAGATGATTAACATTACCCAAACCATGAACAGCAACAATCAAGCATTTATCAATAACAATAAAATGGTTGTAAACAATATTTCCTCAAATGTATGTAATGTTTATTTTTATTTATCATCATTTTAAGTTGAAATATATTTTTAGAAACAAGTGTTATCTGGAGATCTGATAACAATTGGCCCTAGGAAGAAAACAAAACATGTTCAAATTGCTCAACCAGTTTCTATTGGACAATCTTCTGGTATTTTATATTTGTAATTTGTCTTTTAAATGTACATATTTTCTATAAAATTATTTTTTATCTTAGGACATACAAATTATCAACATGACCATCAGCATCTTAATATTACCAAACCACCTCAAATCAAAGAGCATCAACGGCAGATATTAGTTTTAAAACAAAAGCGATCTGATCATTCAATTTCTAGTTCTGAACAAAATACAAATGTTGTCAATCAAACTGATACTGTAAAACCACAAACTGTTCAACATTTTATTCAACTACAGCACCAACAAAAGTTGCAAAAACAACAACAAATGCAACTGAAACTCTTGCAGCATAAACAAATTCAGCAGCAAACTTTGCCACAAAACAAACAGCAAGTCATTATCAGAAAGACTGATGGGGATGATAAAACAGAAGCAGGAGATGCTGAACAGCCTCAAGTTATATTCTTAAAACAGGGTCCAAGAAATGTACAACAAGAAACACAACAGATAACACAGCAGCAATTACAACAATTATTGATGTTGAGACCACAGCAACAGGCAGGGCAACAGACTCAGGTTGTCATGGTTAAACAACAAGGAAATGATCAGAAACCTATTGCACTTAAGGTTTGTTGAATTTTTTCTTGTTTTTGTATTTTAAATGCATGTTTCAAAAAACATGAAATATATATTTTTTTCTACAATTTTTAGGCAGAGTTATGATTTAGTTTTTGATTCTGTGTTCAACTTCCAAAAGTTTACATTGGTTTTTTTTTAGTTAGGCCTATCAATTTATTAAAAATGCACATTTTATTTCTAAGTAGTCTTATTTTAATTTCTTTATTAGTTCAAAATGAAAACATGGTAAAAATAATCACATTTGTTTTGCTATCAAAAAATCTTGACATTTTATTTATATTTTTGTATGTAATAATTTATTAATTTAAAATTATTGTTTCTATTAATACATGTGAATGTGATAGACCTATGATAACTGTCATCATCTGTAATTCCAATCGTACTCTTTCTTTTTCATTCTTCAAGTATAGTTTCAATTCTTCTCTTAATAATGTAGGTAATAAATTAAAATCAATTAACGGGAATTCATGTAATTTTTTTTTTGTCATTGATTGTATAAAAATATGAATAAAGTTGTTTGGTTCCTTAAAATTTTTCATCAGAGAATTCGAATAAGTATATAAAATATTTTTTTAAATGTGGTACCTATTGAATTCTTAATAATTGATTTAATTAATTTTAATCTAGCCTATATTGACATCACTCCGTGGTACAAAAATTCAACAAAATGCAGCAAAAACTGCTAATTTGTTAGTGCAAGCAAAACAAGCCTCTCAAAATGTACAACGAAAAATTACTAAGCCTCTTGTTGGAAAGTTTATGTCCAATCAAAGAGCACAATTACCTGTTGATTCAGTTCTTGCAAATAGAAAATTATCTGGTGTTCCAGGTTAGATAATTAAAAATGTATATTAAGCTATCATCATAATTGTATTATATTTATTTTCTAGGTACTCCATTACGAATTTCTGGAGTACAAACTTCTAAGAGTGGGCAACCACAATATACAGTGGTGACTGTTACTCAACCAAAACTTATGTCGTCAAATCAACCAAATATTGGACAGGTAATTAATTATAAATTACTTTTAACTATATTATTTGTGTACTTAAATGTATATATATATATTTTTATAGAAAACACCTACTCGATTATCAACCATAAATGATCGTTTAAAATCTGGTGATACCAATCAACCACAAACTGTACGTGTGGTTCAGTCACAAATTGGCGGAAAACCTTTATTAGTCACAAATAAAGTAAGAATATATTTTATAATGTATTTAGTTTTATGATGAAATCTATTTTTCAGCGAAGTCCTTAAATGGTAGACATGTTTCTCTTTTAACATTTAAGTTACATAGGTGGATTTCTTAGCTTTTCTAAAATTGCCGTTAAGATGATAATGTTTTAGTATCATTATATCACATGAGATATTTTAATAGGAATCATATTAAAAAAATTGAAACCTCAACTAAATATTATTAAATTAAATTAATTTTCATAGGCACAAATTTCATCGGCTCTTACGGGTATATCAACATCATCAGCAGTAGTTAGTTCTACTGCCAACACTTACACTGTAGTGCAGCAAGGTACTCAACAAATACTTGTGCCTGCAAGTTCTTTGAAATCTTTTCAAGGGCTAAAAGTTATACCATTATCACAACACAATCTTAAAGGTTTATATTTTTGCATTAGTTACCTATCTGCATAAATTTAACTAATATAAAAAATATATTATAGGGCGATCACAAATGTTTGCTCGAATATTAAATTCTGACAGTGTGAGACCTGTGTTCATTCATCAACAATCTAATCAAGACACTTGTAGCCAAGGACCAACTGAATCAAATACTTAACCTTTGTGGGATAACAGTTCCTTATTAATTATTTTTTTATTTATATACATTTGTTATTCAATATATTATAATGACATGATTTATTATGAACCATATTAAGGTTTAAATATGACTTAAATGTTTACTTTGTATATGTAGTCTGATTGTTACCTACTTTTTTTGTTTTATATTGTTTGCTTCAATTAACTTTATATAAAGAATTTCAATAAACTTTATTTAAAGGATTTGTTGTCAAAAGACATAAATAGTTTGTTAATTGAATTTTTGTCTTCTAATAATGAAGCTTGCATAAGTTTTAAACTTTTATTGGCTATGAGTTCTTGGAATCCCAAAATTAATTCTAATGATACTTAAATATAAAATCAGAACAAATAGGTACAGTAAGTCCTCGTTTAACATTGCTTCATTCAGCAATGTTTCGCTATTACGTCCTAAAATTTTAAATCTCAGTGTACTGTTAAACAATACAACCTTTTCAGTAAAACGTAATTTTTAATATCAGATTGCATGTAATTTAATTTTAGTCGACCTTGTATGCTGTGCATACTGCCATTTGATACACATAATTTTAATAAGTAAACTTAAATATAACATACTAATAAATAACGGCAGATTGTCATGCGTAAAAATCGGACATGTGCTTAAACCTTTTCTTAAACCTTAACCCTTGCTTCAGTCTATTGTGCTCCCAGTAAAAAAATCAACACTCAAGATTTTGCTTAACTTTTCATCTCATTAGGGAATAATTTCATTGCAGGTGGTGACTTTAATTCCAAACACCCATTGTGGAGCTGCCGCTCCACTTCCCAAGAGGTAAAATCCTACGCAAAACAATTACCGATCATAAATGGTTCCCTCCCCCCCCCCCCACACCAACAGGCATCCTGATATTTTAGTCTTCTTCATATATTCCACCCCAAGTAACTTACCCCTTGTTCTATATAACATACGGATCTTTCCTCTGATCATACCCCAGTAAAGCTAGTCATTGATGGTGAAATAAACCAAATTCCAATAAGATCTTCCTTAACCTCAGGCCCAATAAACTGGACTTACTATAAAAAGTACCTAAGCAACAATATAAAATTAGGCATACCTCTTAAAACTGCCCAAGACCTTGAGCAAGCTTCTATGACATTTGTAGAAATGATCCAATCCGCGGCTAAATTGTCCTCACGCTCAAATAACAACTATTCCACCACCTCGAACACTATTCTGGACAAATACCCACTCCCGGGCCATATTAATGAACTTTTAAGACAAAAAAAGAAAAGCTCGTGCAAATCACAAGTTACCCTAACGACAAGTGGATCCTTAATAACCTAACCAACAAACTTAAAAGGCAACTCCAAAATCACAAAAATCAATTCTATGATAGCTACATCTTTAACCTAAATTCAACAAATGGCTCACTTTGGAAAGCAACCAAAAAAATCCTTAGACACATCGAACCCACAACTCCAATCCGTCGCTCCGATACCTCAAAAATCACTGACGACGTTGAAAAGTTCAACGTTTTTGCCGAACACGTTGCTACAGTATTTAAACCAAACATTATACAAACTAATCCTCAGCACTCTGCCAGAATGTTCAAGTTCTTAGATAGTCCACTACCCCAAATGAAGTTTTCTTCTATATAAAACATTTAAAACCTGGCAAAGCTCCTGGTCATGATTTTATAATTGCCCTATTTTTAAAATAATTACCACCCAAACAATAATACTTTTATCATATATATTCGATTCTATACTCCGCTTCTCTTACATGCCATCTATTTGGAAACATGCTCAAAAAATACTCGTCCACAAACCAGGCAAAACTCCCGAAAACCCATCTTCTTACCGTCCTATAAGTTTTCCGTCTATCGTAGGAAAATTATTTGAAAAAATGCTCCTACAAAGAATTTCAAAAATTGCCACAGATAATAAAATTATACCTGATTCCAAATTCGGCTTCAAATCTAAACACTCCACAATCCGCCAACTGTCTAGAGTCGTCGATCAAATCTCATTAGTAGGGCGCGGATTTTAATGTAAATACATATTTTTATTGAATGCAGATATCTTTGTCCTGATTAAAAATAAGCACGTTTCATAACACCCTAAATAAAATGACAATTTTTTATGTTGCATATTTTCACATATTTGGTTGTAAATACATATTTCTAAATATTTTATTAATAAGTACATATTTTGCAAATATTTCATATTTTATAAATGTAGGTAGTTATTACATTTCCAGAAATGTTAAAATTAACCATCTATCGACTTTATCGACGTAATTTTGAAAAAATTAAAGACGTCATTTCAAATCTTGATTCGGACAATGCAATTTCTATTGCAAAAGCAAAAGATATTATGCAAAATAACGAGCTAAAAAATAATTTAGCATATATTTTAGCAAATTTTTGTTTTTTGGTTGAAGTCATAAAAAAATTAGAAACATCGAATATCACATTAGTTGAAAGCCTAGAAATAGTGGAAAATGCGGCAAATACACTTAGTGAAGTCCAAGGAGAATCTG
>JACXSJ010004385.1:0-13678 GCA_014851325.1 Pentalonia nigronervosa
AATTAACTTTTATTGTTTGTTAGAACATTTTTGCTTTATATTGCTTGAAAGACTTTATGTCTGGTTGATATGTAGTTGCTTGCAGGGTAACACATTCTACGAAATCTTCCTCGGTTAATCTGTTTTTAGTCTTTGAATGTGCATGATTTAGTAGAGAAAAGAGACTCTCGCAAGCATGAGTCAAAGAGAAGATCGTTAACAACGGTTTCACTAATTTTTTGACGGAATAAAAGGTATCCGGAAAAGGTAAAAGGTTCCAATTATTCAATACGCTTTCGCACATTCATAATTTTGTCTAAATTGGATTGGTTTGCAAATCGATTAATTGCATTTCTATAAATTGTCTAATTGCACCCGATTAAGACAATTATTATCAAAACCTTCCAGTTTTGTTGATATATATATATATTATTTAAAAATCAATAAATATAGATTACGGACACATGAAAGTCCTTCGGGTGCCATCGAAAACTTCCACCATGTCACTTACTTGCCATCCCTGGTCAGCATAGGATATCGAGCGCCATTCACGGCTGACCGTGAAACGTGATTTCCGAAAATAAATATTTTAGAACCGTGATTGGTTGAACCGCGTGGTTGTCTACGGTGATTGACCTGCAGTGGTTAACCGCATTTTTCATGCTAACACCTTACCTATACCGCAGTTACCGGCTAGTTGTGTTCTAATCTACTTGGACCGCGTTTCACGGCGAGCCGCGGAGGCGCCTTTAAACTCACGATCTACCGGAAAACATCCAAAGTAGTCGAGCCGGGTTCGACTTTATTGTCGTGATAGACGTAGTCGCATAACAGCCGCCGTGAACTCGGCTTTATTTTTAACCGCGGTACACGTATATAGGTGGTATACGCGGTTAGACGAGGTACCTCGCGCGGCGGCGGACGCGCACGCGCGAGGCTGGTTTTTATTTTTATAATATATATGTATGTATATATAAATATATATAGACGACTGAACGGCGGTGTGAGCTCAATAATAATAACAATGATAATAATAATATCGGTCGGTCGCTACGCGTTGGCATTATTTCTGTCGGGAGGATGAACGGGAGAAAATAATTTGTAATCCTATACCGCCGCCGTCTGCAGAGCACGAGTGGCCGACGAATGGCCGCCGGAGCCGGTGCAGCCAACACGACCGGACGCGGCGGCGGCGGCAGCGGGTCCGCGTTTCTATTTTTAACGTGCCGGAGCCCGACGCCGCCGGGACCCCAGCGCGCCGGCGACGGCGACGCTCGATCCGCGGAACGATCGCCGTCGAATGCGAAACGATCCGCCGGAGACGCGAAACGATCCGCCGCGCGCTGCAGCAGTGAAAACCGACGACGACATTCGTATCGTATTTATCGACGACACCACGGCGATAATATCGTTATCGCGGCGTGCTCGCACCGCACCGACCGCATAGTGGCCCAACTGCACCGAGGACCGCACGCCATGGCCCGACATGGGTGACCTGGCCGACACCATCGACGATCTCATATGCAGTTTCGAGAGCGATGGTAATAAGACGATGGACACGCTGATTATGTACTTGTTCTGCTGGGCGCTGGTCGGTTTCGCCGTGCTGGCCGTCGGCAAGTTCGCATACGGCCGGGCCGCCCTGTACGCCAGCCGCCGCAAGTCCCGCGCCGCCGCCGCCACCGCCGGCCAGGAACCGGAAGCCGCTGTCGGCGGTGACCGGAAATCGTCGCAGCTGCATCACCACAACCAGCGGGCCGTGCCGCCCACGCCGCCGGTGGCCCGCAAGCGGCTGGGCTCCAAGACGGGTCGCACGTCCGCGGCCGTGGCCGGCATTGCGGCCGGTCTGTCCGCCGTGCCGGCCGCGGCGGCCGCCAGCAAGGCGTACTCGGCGGAACAGCAGCAGGCCCACCACCTCAGCCACAACCTGCACCACCACCACCACCCGCCGCACCAGCGCCGGCCGCCCCCCGCGGCCACCGGCAACGATCCGGACGCCGTCCGCTGGACGAACGACGTGTTCAAGTGGCTGTACGATGCGGCCGCGACCGCGCTCGGCGGCGGCGGCGGCGAACCGTTGGCCGTCGATTATCTGCTCGGCGAGTGGACGTCCGCCCTCAACGAGTACACCAAAAAGTCGTTTGCCGAAGTGAGTCATGACAATTATTATACAGAAATAATATTATTTAATCGACCGGTGTAGAGGCAAACGTGACAGTCTTATACATCTAAGTACTGCATTTCGCCGCGATCAAAAATAATTATAATAATTATTACGTTTTATATTGGAGCTTTGGTTTTTCTACAAAGGTATTATTATATATATATATATATAGAAACGAGATCGTCATTTATTTTAATATATTCCATATTATACCTACGATAAGCCTGTGAGAACTCGTAAAATGCTATTAATTCAAAAAGCTGTCTTTGAAAACATTATCGTCGTATTATAGTTTTAAAAATATCAAATGTAAGGCTTTTCGGAGAACGGTCACATTTCAAATTAGAAACGCTCACAAATATTTTTAAGCATAGTATGTACTTCTTATAAAGATTTCATTGTACTATGCTCGTTCAGAAAATATCTACGAACAAATTGAAAACAACTTCTTAATCATCTGTATTGAAATTTAAAAAAATGTGATAACTGATAAGCGACATTAGTTCCACACTAACGATAGGTCGACATAGTTATGATATTATCATAACGATGTCGACCTATCGATTGGTAAAAGACAAAAGTCAAAAGCGACAGTGTTACATTTTTGATTTCTCCGACACCAAAATCAAAAATATGTTCCTATCACGTTTTATTAAACCTTTTTTACAGTAAGGTTTTTTTATAAAAGTGTTATGAATGAGTTAGACTTTATTAACCTTTATTATATTTTATATACCTGAATTCCGAATAGTCTGAGAACTTGCAAAGTGCAATTGGATCAAAAATCATTCTTCGATAATATCGTCGCTATAGATATACGTAATAATATTATAGTTTAAAAAAAAAACAAATTGAAAAACACTCAATTGAGAACAATAATAATATTTAAAATTAAAAACGCATAACAATTAATGTTTTTTTTTTATTTTTTTTGGACACATATAATAACTGGGTACTATGTTCGTTTAGCAAATATCTATGAACAAATTGAAAACAGAATTTTAATCGTGTCATCGGTATTGAAGTTAAAAAATGCTATAACTCATATTATGCAAGATTAGTCCCACAATAACGTTGCTTATTAATAGGGCTTAGATTTTATAGCTCTAAAAATACTTAAATATACTAAAGTGTTATATGCTTTTAAAAAGTAAAAAAAGTAAAAATATAGTTTTTAATTATTATTTTTTTTAATTAAAAAAAAAAAAAATTAAAATTACATTCACATTGTTAAAACACACGATAAAAAAAAATATAATATTCGAAACACGTAAAATTTCTCAGAATAAAAATTACACAACACAAAATTACACTACAGTACTGTTGCATACCCATCTTTTAATGGTACACCTTTACCTAACTTTAAGAACTCAAATGACCACGAATCAACCGGTTACAGAATCGTTCTCAAAATGTTGGTATGACCACTTCACCTTTTAAACCTCGTTCTCAGAGACCATGTTATCAACCGGTTACAGATCAAACTCGGAATAAGGCTAATGTTCTGTGGCTACTTAGAAATAATATAACAATTCGTACTAGATACTGAAAATCCTTTATTAAAAAAAAAAAAACACAAACATATAAAACACGGGTCTCTAGGAAACGCTACACATATCAGTGTCTCGATAGGAAACCCGCATTACCCTTTTGCCGCGGTGCTCACGTTCTTACTTATTATTTACAATATGCTGTCTCAGTTCATTTACTTCATTGACCTATATTATGAATACGATACTGTCTATTTCGCAGTATTATTATTATTTTATTATTTTTTTAACTTAATTGTGTATGTACTCAAACACGTTGGCGCATACAACAGTACTTTTACGACGGTTAACCAATGTTGGTCACGATACCAAAATTTCGTATAATATTTAACATTTTTTTCATGCATATTTTACAATTTTTTCGTGTATATAACAGTATGTATTTTTTTTGCCTTTTTAACGACTTTAACTTCCCAGCCCTACACTAATGAGATTGATATATCATAATATTATGCCATATGGATCTAGGTTCATAGTTGGTATTGAGCATATGATCAAAAACATTTTTCGTCTTTTTCATCAATATTACATATTTTATTTTATGCATTTAATTTCGAACAATGTTTTTTTTTTATTGCAATAAAATTATGCCATCAAAAAAATAAGTATCAGAATTTGTATTAATTAAAAATGTATTTGATATTGCAAACATCACAATTTACGTATAAATATTCACATTTTAAATTAGTATTATATTTATAATAATATTGTATATTAAGGAATTTCACGCTTTTCCCCATTTTTTACACATAAGTATACAGTCAGCATTATTGCTATTATAGGTAGGTTCAAAAAGTTGTTTTTTATTCTCATTTAAAAAATTTTGTCATATACATTATTTTTTAAACATTATGGTACTGATAGAAACTTATTTGGTGTGCATTTTTTATAAATTCAAATTTGTTATATACTTTGTAACTGTCATTATTAAACAGATGACGATAATACAACATGATAGATACGTCTTAAAATTATGAACAGTAAAACATTAATATTATATATTATTATTATTATATGATAATATGTTGAGAACCTATATTATGATTGTCGACTATTATTATTATTAAACGGACAACAATAATGGTATAGGTATTTCATGGTTTGGTGTATGAAAGACACGCGATTTTAAAACGGTAAATATTAATTAATTATTTTGTGTCAAAAACTTTGATAATAATATATAGGTACAAAAAATAAAAACGCAAAAATCTCGGGTATAATATGTTCACCGACCCGATTTGCAATTCCGATTAGACCTTTTTTGTAGTTATCTTTTGGACGCGGACTATTACTTACGCAGCCAACATTATTTTACTTTTGACTCACTTTTTATTTTACATTCGTAAATATTTTATCAATCTGAATATCTTAAATTGAAAAATGATAAATATTACATATATAGTGTAAATAAAAATTCATTATTGTCATTATAATAATAAGTACTTTGATCCTCCAACACTGCCGGTCTTATGGGACTTTGAATTTGGCACCCAGGCAAAAATTAATTTGGTGATTCCCTTCCTTTAAATATGTCACTATCTATATGATCCGTTTTACGATAATATTCTCATTACGATTTTCGCAATATTATTAAAAATTGAAATTAGACACAATCGCAGTCGCTGCGCTCCGAGTTTTTTCGATTTCCCATTTATATACGAATTCTTTGACCTTTTTGTAATGTCATTAATTTTACAATACTATTAAAATTCGCATCAAGTTTATAGAAACCTCTATACATCATTATTAAATCCATCTGTGAGAATTTCATTTGATTGTTGCATCGAAAAGGTTTTTAAGAGTCATGTTATATTGTTACGGACGTCCAAAGATGTCCGTGCACAAATAAACTAAACAGACACTTTTGAACTAATTATTACTTTTTATATATAAAATTGATAAAGAAACCGTATAATACAATTAATATTTAATAAAATGTTTAAAAAAAATAGTCTGGTAATATGAATGTTCTGGCGAGAATAATAATGCACTGTCATATTAAGTACTCTAAAATCCCACTAAAACGGCTTGCTATGCGAGTCGGGCCTGTAGCCAACGCTTGCCTGGAAGTGTTGTCTTGCAATTCCTTTCAGACAGTTGCCTTTTTACAATATTACTATACACTATTATGTACTACGCTAACTAATATAACCAGAGGTTCTTAACAATGTAGTTCAACAGTGACGGTTTATATGACGTTATCATAATATAGTATTTAACGTAATTTATCAATTTAAGTTTAAAGGCCCTGTTGTACGTGTCCTGTTTTTTTACTCAAAGACATGCTTTACAATACTCTCATGCTTCGTAGAGTAATCCGATTTCAAAAAATCTTTTTTGTTAAAAGAACAACACTTCTTACAGGGCGCAATGGACTTGGATTTTCAAAGTTTCGTTTCAAAACAATAATATATAATAAAATGTTGAATATGACCACCAATTTTCACAAGCACTTATTTTTTTTTTATTATTTTTGTTTTAAGCTACGAAATCAAAAATAAAAGTCCAATGCATTCTTTTTGAAAATCACCTTTTTTCTAACAAAAAAATAAAATAAAATCAAATCAAACTCAAACCACATTACGAGAAGTGAGGCTGTGAGAGATTTTCCTGTTCATTTTTGGCCGGCAGTACTGTTGACAATAATATGTGTGCACACAAGTGATGTAAATGATGAGAAATTTTTATATCAAAAATAATGAATATATAAATGAATGAAATCAAACTAATAAATAAAAATTTTAGATTTTTGCTGTACCAATGTTGCAATGTCAAATGGGTAATGACCAATACCAACAAATAAATTCAAATTTTATTGTAAAAAAAATATGTTATTTTTATATTACATATATTTCAGAAATTTGTCAAAAGTTAAATCTTCTAAATTTTACATCACTAGCGTTGTTGTTCAAAACACGTTTTACAGGAAAAACTCACAGTCTCACGCGTCTCGTATTATAGTTTGGACTGGATTCATTTGGTTTATTATTATTGACGACTAACACAAACGCCATGTGCGGCGGTGACAAAATTGTATATTGCTCCTTAATAAAAATACAGGGGCCCTTAATGTATTTAGTATTTATCTATTCCACATCGATTAGCGTTTTGATGGACACATTTAGTTGATTTTGCCATTTTGGACGTCACACCGTCGAAACCATCAACGGTCGCGGGTAATCCTTTCACTTTGTCTGTATCACAGCGATTTCTAAAAAGGATAACGTCGGTTCATTTCGTTTCGGATGTAACCAAACACATAAGGCACACCCGTCTATACGCATACCGAATGTTCATATACGGTTTATAAAACATTATAATATTGTTATCTACAATTTAAAATATATAGCGTGGAAAACTATAATAATATAGACAACTGCAATGAATAACAAAATGTTGTTATGCACTCTAATTTGTATTATAAATTATAATACAATGGTTCTCCAAATTTCAAAGATTGGAAAGTCAATGAAAACAATTGACTTGATTTAATCGACGTTATAATAGAACGTTATAACTAAAGACCGGATTTCCGTGAAATTGCATCTTTTTATGGCGTGTTCTAAATCCTATATAAATAAGCTACAAATCATAATCAAGAGATGTGGATTAATTTAAAGAAATTTTTGTTTTGCACAAAATTGCACGTTTCGTATTTATTTTATAAAATGTACTAATTAGTACTTTTGTAAAAATATTTTTGCTTCATAATCTATTGTCACATCTATTTTATAATTTATATCACTTTATCATTGCTGTATTATATTGTTATATAAAGTATTAGACTTTTATATATGATAATATAATAATATATATCATCGATATAATATAATGCAACGTAATTGATCTTTTTTAAATTATCAAATAGATGAAAATTGAGAATAAAAAGTGACAAATACTTAATGAAAAATTCAAGTCAATATTTGATAAAAATCCGGGATACAATATTTTAAAACTATACAACAATTTAATTAATGAAAATGATGTAGATTTAAAAGAAGATCCTGCTGTTCTAAATTGCTACAAACAATGTTCGATAACAATTATCAATGTATAAATTGTGTTTTCGCAATTGAAACACATATTAAGTAACGGAAAACATAATTTTACAGAAAAAATCTTAAATATGCACATGATAATACATTTTAATCAAATATTGTAAATCAGTTTAAATCTTATATATTTATATAATACTTAATAGTTAATGCCATCTTATAAATAATAATATTATAAACAATAAATAGCAATCAAAATAAAATTTGAATTATCTATTAATGTGCTGTATAATTCCTAATAAACATTTGTTTTTATACGATTTTGCACATTTTAGCATTTTAATTACATGTTTTCTAGATGTTAGCTGCACAAAAATCCGGTCTTTAGTTATGACTTATCTATATTTCCAGATGAATTTTTGTTATCTAATCCTAACTATACATACGTATTATATGTTTATGTATGTATGTATTTAGTTAATAATGTGTATGCACGTATTATATTTATTTAATAATTATCGAATAATATCTAATATGTAATAGCAAAAGTATCGAAATATATTTAATAATTATTTAGAATATTTGTTTGCTTTTATCCCACTTTGCCTATAAGATGCAATCGGTTATAAGACTTACTTTGTGCTGGTTCCAATGTGAGTCTAATAAGCGTCGTCTACTGCTGTAATATTAATATTTTATCTTGAAACCCCGCACTCGCCAGTGTAACAGCCGATAATTGCCCTCTGTAACTATAACCTAAGATATATTTACTCTCGGTAAAAATGTGGTTTCAAGGGAGGGGTATAAAATATACTATATATATTAGGTTATAGTTAACGACTACTGACCAGGTGAATATATTATACTAGTATTAACTTACTTCCAGGGTGAATATATACTATATTGCAGCAGTTCCCAAAGTGTGTTCCGCGGAACCTAAGAGTACCGTGGGACAATCTCAAGGGTTGTGTTAGATGTAGGCATATGAATATTGAGAAATTTATTTTATATGATACTTGAAAAAAAAAGTTCACTAAAAATTGGGGTTGAGTTGGAGGGAGCTAGAGACGTCAGGGTTCCGCAAAACACAAATTATTTTTTAAGGGTGTCGTGGTCGTAAAAGTTTGGGAACTACTGTACTATAGTATAAACTTAGCTCTCGGGTGAATATATACTAGGATATATTCACCCGGGAGTTAAAAATATATTAGGATATATTTATCTCCCAAGAGATGTTACAATATCCTAGTATATATTCACTTCCGGTTACTATAACGTATAGGATATATATTTTAGTTTTCACAACTCACAAGATTATGTTTGAAAAACTAAATACCTAGATGCTTTCTTAGTTTTTACTAATTAAGTTGTTATAATATTAAAGATATAGAGGTTCAATATTTTTTTTATAAGAATTTAAAGTTTAAATTTTAACAAAATTCATCAAAAGTATGAAAATTTGCAAATTATTTTATAGTTAAAAAATTTTAAAAAATTAAAATCTTATATTTAAGAATTGAAAATTGAAAACAATATTTTTCATAAATAGTTCATACTGTACCAAACCGAAAATCCCAAAAAATTTATAAACACATAGTTTTATTTAATAGATATTTTAAGTTTAAATTTGGACGGAATTAGATATTCATTTAGACGAAAAACAACAATTTAAATCAGGCATCTTATTATTTAAAAATATTATTTGTGAGTATTTTCTATTTGAAACTTTTAAAGCATATTATTATATTTTAAACATATATTTTCAAAATGCAAAAATAAATCAACCTACTGAATTATCAATAGAAAAATAAATTACTTGACCGGCAATAATATTATCATAAAATATATTTAGTAGTATAGTTTATAGACCGTCTTCACTAAGAATTATTTTTACTTTTTCAGTGTACAAATAGAGTATACAACGATTTTAAATCTTAGAATCCAACACACTGAACAAGTGACCTACTCGACTCCTACAACTGTACAGTAGAGTGGTACCCACTGGCCCATTCTTTATTTATATTGCCTATGACTAATCCATATATGAACTTAAGTCCTTACTTACTGGTTTACTATACAGTTGAAACTTGATAAATATAAGAAAAAAAAATAAAAATAATTTTACGGGTGATAAAGGGAGGGGCTTTAGCTTCTTAGTCATCCCCCTCTGCATACGATACTGACGATGATAATTTATAACATTATTATTAATGTACGGTATAATATTATGTACTTATGTTTGATATTGGCGTGGGCAGTGTATAAACAACAGACTGCTCAAGTAAACTAATTGCGCGCGTACGCCAAGCGGCGATAATCTCGTATTAAATTTAAATATATTCACGACGACTCTCACAACTGCGTTTTAATAGTATTATTATTATGTACGGCAGTGTACCTACATAACGATATAACATTATAATACGGCGATAAAATGTTTGCGTCGCCATCAATTAGCAACAATAATTGTGTTTATGTTACTCGACCGATTACCGGACGAGATAATCTGCCAGCAGCCGTCTATACAGCAAGAACCGTTTTTTGAAACATGTACTTATATTACTTTGCATTTAAGCCAGAGGACGTTACGGGGGTGTCTTCCATCCTAGAATTTTGGACGTGACCGACGGAAAGCTGTGATCACCCGTTCTGCGTTTGAGGTCTTAGTGGATAAACACAATTTATACACTTACCCCTACCTAGGTAGTAATTATTATCGAGGCTGGGAGAGAGAATTCATTTTTTTAGATTGTCGATTTAAGTCGATAAGGAAAAACATGTAAAAGTATCTTTTTTTTTCGTTTGAATTCACAAACGTTACAAATTGAATATAAAAAAAAAACTTAATTTAGTTAAAAATCGGTGACGTTTTTAGTTTTAAACTGAATATCAATTACAATCCATTATGCCAAAGCACAATAAGTATACTTTAAAATAAAAGCAGTCTTGTAAAAAATACTTTTAAAAAAGTATTAAGATGCTTTATACTAGTATTCACATAAAAATGTATTAAAAATATTTTTAAAATACTGTATAAAAATGTCTTTTAGTAGTACTCACAAGGTATTTAAATACAAACACAAGTATTTTTTTAAAAATGTAAACTATATGTTATATCAGTATATTTATTATGTTATTACTTGATATACATTTTTATAATTTCATAAATACTAAATTATGTTTGACAATTTAGAAGTAAAAATATAATTACATATTTCGTTCTCATATTTTTTAACTAATATAGATATGATTAAGAAACAAAACAATAAATAAAAAATTGTATTAACTAGAATATAGAACTATTTTAAAATTGTTAAATTTTCATTTTTCTTAAAAAAACACTATTATTGTTTCAACAACAACAATATTATTTTTATTGGTGGTTAAATTTTTGTGAAAAATGATTAATAAAGCTGCTATTTGGTGATTAAATACAAATATTGAAATACTTGTATTCGAATACTTTACAAGACTAAATAAAATGATATAATAAACATAAAACCGGAAATACGAGATGTAAGACAATAATTGTACAAGAGTAATCAACTAGAATATAATAGAAAGGGTCCAATGATCGACCCTACGCTGGGTAATAAAAGTTATTAATTTTTTATGTTAATTTTCACCACGGCATCTGTAACATTACTTTAAATGTCAAACTGAGTTTCGATATCTGGTTCCTATAGTGTTAGGGTTGAGAGATATAAAATATATGTGTTTGGTCAAGACTGTGCTTTCCTATGGACGTTTATATAAAGTTGTATTTATAAATATTATTTTGATCTCTATTGTGTTGTAATATGCACATGTCATAATGTCAAATTTATGAACTAGGTTAAGAAAACATGCTTGTTATACAACATTTAGTCTTAGTCAGTAAGTTTTAATAAATGTAGCAACATTGAACTAAGTTAAACTGCAATATATTAGAGGTAGGAATGTATAAGGAAAGATGCTCTTCAGCGGTGATCACTTGATGCGAAATATTGTAATAAATAGTGTTCTATGTTAATTGTTTTTATTTATAAGAGTACGTCGAAAGCGATCGGCGTATACGACAATTGATATTTAGAAATAGTGAACTCAAGTTTTCGACAATGTGGTATTTATAATATATATTATATTATTATTATAGTTTATAAGTGTACAAAAATTATGAATAATATTTTCAATTATTATTATTGTTTTTATTATAAAAATCAATTATTTGTAAAAATCAAAATGTATTTTAATTTATAAAGTTTATATTATTTGGAAAATTATGATCTGTTGTACAGTTGTAGGAGTGTACCTCGTCATTGAGTATCTACATGTTAGGTGGATATTTTAATTTGAATTCAAGAATGAATCATTGTGGTAAACGATGAAAAATTATTTCTAGTCAAAACTGAATTTTTGGTATACTAAATAATTATTTCAATAATAATATTAATAGTCTAATATATATGTTCATATTTTGTTTTTCCTGATTGTTTCAAAAAGTATTGAGAATTTTCAATTTTTCATTCCCAAAAGTACATTCTAGATCCAATTTGTTACTAACAATCTCCATACGATCGAAGTAAACGATGAGAGTTATTTTTCTACTACTTTAGGGTGTGGAAGATTATTTTTTGATGTGCAATTTATCTATTCTACTAAATTTGAAGATTGACGATAGTGATCTACTTTAACGTCTATTTATTTTGTCATTAGCTGGGCGCTGTTTTTTTTTTTTATGTAAAACATCATCGAACGGATTACGGTATAAACCGTCTGTTATTTCTGCGTGGGACATTCCTAAATTTGTTTATTTGCGAATAATCCATCTATTATAAAAAAAATACATCCTTACCTATACGCTGTTAAGTAATTTTTACAAATATTCAATATTGTCATTCGAAATAATAATATTGTAGTTTTAATTTCTATAATTAGATTTACACTGTTTCTTTTATGATACATACGGTTTTCAGGCGGTAATAAATAAAATCAATAACTACCTAACGTTCTAAAAGTTATTACAACCGTTTGAAAAAAATAAAAACAATTCGATTTTTTGTATTTGTTTCGAATTGCAAAATAAAAAAAAAAAAAAAATTTACTTATGTAATTTTATCTAAAATATTATCCTCTTCCAGTTCGATAGAATATACGCGTTTTAATCGTTTCATCGAACCAAAAGCTGCAATAATGGCCGATCTGCGTCAACGTGCTTTAATTAATGGACAAATTAAAGAAAGGTATGTCTGTTTGTTTTCGTTAAAACAACGGTCGGCATCGAATCTTCTGAACAATAAATATTATTTGGCGTAGCTTATTTTCAACGTGAAAAATTATCGGCTTGAAATGAACAAATGTGTTGATATATCTATCAACTTACTTTATATAGTGTACTAGCTGAATAACCCGGCTTCGCTCGTGTGTTAAATAATTGATTCGTATTTACATTGGTATATTTCAAACATAAAGACGGATTACAGTTCGATGGCTGAAATAACGAATAAAATTGCGGATTCTTAAGTAGCAATACGATTGGAAATAATAGATCACTAGGTGAATATTTGAAACAAGTTTGTGACAAAAAAAATCGTTAAATTATTCATAATAACACGCTAAAAAACGGTAACCTTTAAATATATTACCCCCCCCCCCCCTCTGCAGTTTTTAGACACATTTTAAACTATAGACATCTTTGCTGCAATGGCGGCGAGTGCGAGTGTATTGTAAGTTATTAGTACGACGCGAATAACGGATGTCAGGTAAAAAGTGTTATAACGCGTTTGTAGTTCGAACACGACACCACTGAATACGACGTATGGCGTTAAATTATTTACATAATTATTATTTTTTTCGGCACCCAATTAATTTTTCCAGACTGAAAATTATACACTAAAACCTTTCGTGAGTCTAGACTTATTTAATAGTGAAAACTGTACTAAAATCCGTTGAGTATTTTTTAAGATTTTTGCGAAGAAACAAACAAAGGCTATCTCTTTATATAGTTGTAA
>JACXSJ010004386.1:0-13677 GCA_014851325.1 Pentalonia nigronervosa
TTTTTTTTTTTATCAATATTCAATAATATTTGTATCTTGTAAACGGTTAACTGCTTTCTTTACAAAGTTTTATAATTATTTGAAGTAGGTATGTCTCTCAAGTTTTTTAACGAATTTCGTAAACAATGAATTTAATCATAATAAAGTATTTATTAAAAGTAGTATTCATAGTTTTTGGAGTCCAAACTGTATTTGCCCTCAGTGACAAACCAGTTTGTCCAGGAGATCACGAAGCTAATAAACAGTGAATAAATATTGAAGACAGTGTTTATAATTTATAATAATATAGATATTTTATGCATGACAGATTTATATTCATAAGTACTTTGGATGGGAAACTTACAGCATTAAATACTGCTGACGGTGGAACAGAAGCTTGGGAATTGTCAACTGAACCGGGGACGTTGTTATCTTCTAGTATTGACCAACTAGAGGTAAAAAAAAAATAAAAATGGATTAATAAACAAGCTTAAATGATTTATTATGTGTGTAAAAACTTATGAGGTACAGATAGTAAACAATGCAAGTATGCCGTATAAGTAGATTAATATAATTCCTACTAAAAAAATTTAAATTATAAATACCTGATATAATATTTTATTAATATAAACACTTTTATTTTAAGTTATCAAACCATGGCTATTGGATACGAATGATTCCATCGTTGAGTGGAAGTTTGTACAAATTTGATGGTGAAAATCTTGATCGTATACCATTTACTGTTGATTCTTTATTAAAGTCATCTTTTCGATACAATGATGATTTATTAATATCTGGTAATGTTTGTTTTTAACTGTTTAATAAATATATTAATTTAAATAGACATTTCTGTTTAATATTAAAGGTGGAAAGATAAGTCGAACATATGGTGTTGATATGAGCACTGGTCAATTATTATATAAATGTGATATGGTTCAGTGTAATAATATTACTAGTAATAGTTTCACGAACATAGATGGAAATATTTTGATTTTACAGAGACAAACGCAAACTATTCGAGCATCAGACCCTCGTACTGGAATAGAAAGGTAGAGTTTTAATTTTAATTCAAAATTAACTTTATATAATTTTGTAAATCATAATATAATATTTATTTTCTCTCCAAGTTAACTTATGTTGGATTATTAATAAAGTCTATATTAACAACTATAAATTAAATTGTTGTAGAACACAAATTTTCTTTTTGTGTACTATTATAATTATTCAAAGACTTAGTGGTGTCAAAATGTTTTTAAATTATTGAGTTGAAAAATGATTGTGGTTATTTTTTCAAATCAAAATTCCTGAATGACCTTTTTTCCCAAAAGTCCATAAACTTTGAAACCTTTTCCAAATTCCTTTTTTTCCAACAGTTATTGTTCTTGAGAATAAAAATAATAAATTTTTAAAAATTTTGTCAGTGTACTTGATGACAAGGAGCTATTATTATATTACTCTGTTTTTTGATATATACCAAGAGTTAGAATTTTTAAGGGTGATCGCATATATTATTTTCTAAAATGTAAATAAATATTTTTATATTATTTTTAACAATTACTGCCTGGATACAATATTTATTGGTTGCCTGTATAGGTTATTTTTATGTATTATAATATATCGATTTTAAAATATTAAATTATGACACTTGCATTTATTATTTTATACAATAACCGTTTCAGAAAAATGACAGTTCAGAAATTTCAATTTGGTATTAAGACATTTGGGAAAAACTGGGTACCGTGAAAAATATTTTTAGATTTCCACCCACACAAAATTTGTTAATATATTATAAAAAAATAAGGGTATTTACACACAATCTGTTAACTGCCACTTATATGACTTCACAAATATATTAGATTAAAGTTGTAGGCTTATCAACATTTTTATATTCTTAATGTAAAATTTGTTGTAGTTCAATTATATTTTTAAATGTTTTAGGTGGAATTTTAGTGTTGGGTTACATGATATAAAAGTAATTATGGATTCAAATAATAATTGTCAAACTACAAATCCTACTGTTAAACTTGATTTTAAAATAAATATTCCTAAAGGAGTTTTAACAGCAGTAGCGTTTGATCGGCCTCAAGAAGTTATTTGGACTCATAAAGTATTTATTTTTTATATATTTTAATTAATTTATTTTAATTTAAAATTTAAATTTTAGTCAAAGTCTCCCATTGTAAATGTTTGGAAATTTGAACATGGAAAAGTTGAATCAATTGATTTATTTAAACGCGAACACAATGTGAAGTCTATAGATCCTTTAGTTTATCTCGGCATGCATCAAAAACAAGTACAATTATTTATATAAACCTAATGAATTGTTAATTTTATTGATTCATAAATACTAATATTGGGTTGTACAAATGTATATGTATTTGTATAAGTTTAATATATTATTATATTTAACAGTCTTTTAACATCAAATAATATGGTATAACTGATAAATCATTATCAGTTCATTATATTGTAATTAGAAAAAAAAAATATCAAATTGTGCAATTCAAAATTAGTATAGTATTTAGTTATGATATTACTCAATTATTATACATTCATTATACTTTATATAGTTGTACATTCAAGAAAATGATAAAGTGTTTTTAATTAATCCAACTTCATATCAACAATCACTTCTTCTTGAAGAGGATGAAGTTGATAGATCTAGTATACCGTGGAAACCAATACCAGTTTCTAGTAAGTGTTAAAATAAAAAAATAAAAAAATCTCACAATTGTATTCTAAAATATATTAAAATATTAAGATTTAAATTTTTTAATACATACTTATTTGATTTATTTTAATCTTTTAAAATAATTAGTTTTTGTTAAAACATTACATTAAGGGCGTTCTTAGGTTTTTCACTTCTCTAGACAAATTTAATTTATGCTGCTTCTATTCAATAGTTAATTTTTTGGGTAAGTAGAAGGTACATAAAAGTTGCCGCCCTAGGCAATTGTCTATTTTGCTACTGCATTGGCCCAATACTGCTTTACATTTGTGGTTACATTGAACTAAATTTCCTAATTTTAAATATCAAACTATAACATGCGTCATATACATAATTGAACTTAAAATCAATAATCAATAATTATATTAAACCCAAAAATAAATATTTCAAATAAACAGTTTTTATGAATGTGTAAGTGTATATGGGTATATTTAACAAGTATAAATAATAATAAAAAAAAATAGTAAAACAAAACAAAATCTCCCCAAACAAACTTCCCATTCATTCTCAGCGGGTGGATAATATTTTTCCCTATTAATTGATTCATTTATTACAAACCATGCATTATATCAAAAACTATTAACTATTTTAAAAATATTTTTCTTACATAATTTTAAGTTGTGAAGAAAAAAGAAAAATTCAGTTTTTAGAAAAACTTATTATTATTATAAAAATGACTTATGTATAAATTTAATTACATCAACTATCTTTGTATTGGGTGTGATACAGAGCACTATTATGATGATGGTCTTCTGTTTTGATGCTAAACATTCAGCAATGTAATATTCACCAATTGCTGTTTTTGATTATCGCATACTTTTTTGATTGTTTCATTGTTATTTTAATTGATGGTATAACTATGATTATTATGTCATAAGAATTATGATAAATCGTAACTCCTCCAGCTCAAACGTTTGGCCGCTTTTATTTAAATATATAATGGAAATTTGGAATATCGATATCCTCGTCTTCATGTATATAAGTCTCAAAAAATATAATCATCTTAGATTTTTCAAGTATAGTGTCTATAATATTAGTATAATAAATCCAAAGACTTTGGTAATTAAATTAATTAATCTTCTATTAATTGTTTCTAAACAATTATAAGCTAATCGTTTAAATTCATCTCGTATATGTTTTAAAGAATCAGTAGCTTTTCAGTCTTGGTAGAATATTAAATCATTGTTGCTTAAAACAATAAATAAACCTTGCAGGTCAGTAACTCTGACAAAGCTATGTACAATAATAAATGTCAATGTTTTTGGTCAAATTCATATACAACTCCAGAATATGCACTGCCTTGATATTAATGAATTGTCATAGCTAATAAATAAACTTCTAGCATGAACTGTTTGTTCTCTTTTTCAAGCTTGAAAGTTTTCATTACCAGTTTTAGGTATAATATTAAAGCTAATAACAATTAATAGGAGAACATAGCTGATAAATGTTGGTTTGAACTACAATTACATTACAATAGTTTCTACGTGTTCAGTTATCAATATGATCAGATATTTTCATTTTTTTTTACTTGGAACTATTATATTTTGGATTTGTTGCAGTGTTTTGTTTTCACAGATCACTCTAATATAACAATTCTGACAAATGAATGAATAAATCAATAGTAATACAATAAGAATTTTGCATTAAAAGCACTTGTACGAAACAGCTCTTCAGAGTTACGGCCTAATGTTAACAGTCACATAATCAATTGTTTTTTTTAGGTCCCTGCAAAAAGGAAATTTCACTTCAATAAATGGGGAAAATTTATTCGCCTATAGTCTATAAGCTCATAAAAAAAAAGAAAAGATTTTATCCAGGGAGATTTTTGTCTGGGGAGATTATATCCTAGATCCAAAAAAAAAATATCTTAATTTAAAATAAATTTTAATTAATTTAGGTATGTATTCATATTTTCTAAAACAGTTTTGTTTTTTAAGTTTATATAAATGAAGATACTAATGCATAACTTTTTTTACTAATAAGAATCGAGAACTGGGTTGAATAATAAATAATACATTGTTTTATGAAAAAAAAAAATGTATTTTTAACAAATATTATACTTTGGAAGAATTAATAATAAATATAATTATTAATATTAATATTTAAAAATATAACAAATAATAATTATTCCTGTTATTAATATTGAAATATTATAATACTAATGAAATAACTAATTTTGCCAAATAACATAAGAGATAATAACATATTTTAGAGGGAAAATAAAAATTAACGGTTTAATTGTTATTACTTATAAGGTCAATTGATTTCAAAAAGTTCTTCAGCTGTACAAATTACTGATGATGTGTCTAAAACTACAGCTATATCAGTATTATATGCATCAGAGTACATTAATGGTAATATTTTTAAATTTTGAATATATTTCGTAAGCTAATTTTTTTTTCTTTTAGGTAATGGTTATTATCTTAATGGCCCTAAAAAAACAAAAAGAATAACAGATGGAAAAAAGTATAAAAGTTTTAGTAGTGAAAATGAAAATGAAATTGAAAATAATCACAAAAGTATTATTAAATTTGATGAAAAACTTGAAATGCCAGTTGAAATAATTATTGTTTCACTTTGGTATTGGTGGAAAGAAGTATTATTTATAAGTATTATAACAGCTGTTTTGATAAATATCTTTATTCCATCTCGTTTAGCTCGAATAATTACTTTTATTAACAATCGTTCAGTAAGTTTGATTATCATTTATTTAAAACACATATATACATACAGAATTTTTTAATTTATAAAATAAATAATTGTGTAAATTCTATTATCAGAAAAAAAATGAAGATGTTGAAAAAATTGTAGAACTGATTGAAAACAATATTGATAGTTGTAAAGACTCTGGTGTTGAATTGCCATTAGACAGTATTGTTCAAAAACAATTACATCCAATAGTCGAATTTAAATCACGATATTTACAAGATTTTGAACCAATCCATTGTTTAGGAAAAGGAGGTTTTGGAATTGTATTTGAGGCACGGAATAAAATTGATGACTGCCACTATGCTATTAAAAGGATACCTTTACCATCACAGTAAGATGATAGTTTTAAAAGTTTACAGATAACTATAATAATTAATAAACTACACTGTAGCTTATCAAAATCAACTTATTGTATTTAATAATAATAATATTAAATACTTTATGACTACTAGTTTTATAATATTTTTTACTTATATTAGAGAGGAATCTAGAAATCGTGTACTTCGTGAAGTTAAAGCATTGGCAAAGTTAGATCATCAACATATAGTACGATATTTCAATACTTGGCTTGAAGAACCTCCAAGTGGCTGGCAAGAAAAACATGATGATGATTGGATACAAAAGTCTGGGTAAATTAAATGAAAATTAATACTCATTTTTCAATGTTGAATACCTTATCCAAGAATCCATAATCCATTTCCTATCAAAGCTAATCACACTAAGTAATCAATTATTAAGCTAGGTGAATCTAGTCTATGTACACATTACTACTCGTGACATACATGTCTAACAAATACTAAAAACCAACATTTTCTCACGGAAAATGAATAAGTCTTAGTGTAGTACTATTAGCATCTATGTCAAATTATGTTTGTCATCTCTATTTTGTACCATACAAATAAAAAACCAAAATATGTATAAAAGCTTAGTTTTATACTTACTATAAAATAGTTTGAAATTGATATATTTGATTTAACATATTATTCTTGTATTATAATATTGTGTTTGTTTTTTAGTGATATGGACATGAGTAGTAATATAATAACTAGTGAAAAACAAATTACTAATCTTTATCAAAATAAACATCATGTTCGAGCAAAAAGTTTGTCAACAATGATAATGCTTCCAGAAAGTAGTGAAGAATTATCTGATATTTTAAATAACCCTCATGCATTACGAACATATTATAATGAAAAAAGCGATTCGTCTTTTATTGTTTTTGACAGTCAAATAACTGACAGTAATAAAAAAGATTGCTTATTAGATATAAGTTCAGACTACTTAACTAAAGAAGGTAGTAAACGACGGAGATATAAATCCGAATGTGATACAACAAGCAATGCCCATAATGAACGAAAGTCAACTAGACACTACTTGTACATACAAATGCAACTTTGTCATAAAAATAGTTTAAGAGAATGGTTGAAAGATAATACTAAAAATAGAGATATGAAATATATTTTAAATATTTTTAGTCAAATTATACAAGCTGTTGAATATGTTCATTTGCAAGGATTAATACACAGGGATTTAAAAGTATAAACATTAATTAATTATTATAGTTATTAGTTTATTACACTATGTTTAGTTTATAAAATACCTAGTATTATTGACTATTAAATAAGGGTATAATTTTCTATGAAATTTAGGATTGTAAACAATTTAAGATAATTTAATTTATTTAGTAATTGTTTTGTTGAAATGCATTTACTATTTTGCAATTAATTTTTTTCAATAAATCAATGCAAATTAATTTATTTAACCAAATAATTTTAATCCGTCTACCTATTATACTCTCTTCAAGATTTTTCTATTTATATTTATTTTGAAATGTTTTCATACTATTTTTGTCAGAGACTTAACATTTTAGACATTTTTAAATATTTGAATGTAATAACTAAAAATAATTTATTGGTCAAAATCAACCATACATTTTATTTTTATTTTAAAACAAAAACTTTAATCTATATAATATTCAGTGGAATGGTTGAGGGGGGCCATGCCCATCCCCTCCCTCATTGTCTGTATTATATATAAAAAAAGTTAGGTTAGGTTAAGAAAATTATGAATCATTTATTTTTGTAAAATAATATTTGATCGGTATTCTGTGGTACAACAACATTGTCTCGATTAATATGATTGTATGGCCCCAATCTTCATGGCTGATACAGAGTACAGACCATAACAAATAAAATTATTTTTGTTACCTAAACATTAGGTTTAAGTTAATTTAATAATTAATTATAATTTATTTTATTTTAGCCTTCAAATATATTCTTTTCATTAGATGGCCAAATCAAAATAGGTGATTTTGGTTTAGTTACAGAAATGATAGAATCTGATGAAGGGATGACTATATATGATAATAAAAAAAAATGGTTAAATGAACAACACACTGATCGAGTGGGTACCCAGTTGTATATGAGTCCAGAACAGGTAAATAAGATAAAGAAATTTAGTAATATCTAATTAGTTTGAAAAAAAATATTACAGATATCTGGAATGTCATATAATTATAAAGTAGATATATATTCCCTTGGAGTGATTTTTTTTGAATTGCTCAACCCTTTTACTACTGAAATGGAAAGGTACCAAGCATTAACTCAACTTAGAAATAATATATTTCCTCCTCATTTTCTGAAAAAGTTTAAAAATGAAGTAAGTGAATACCTTTTAAATGAAATAAATATGTATTTATTGACTAAAAATATTTATCATTCATTTTTTTTTTTTTTTTTTTAGTATGATTTGTTGTGTTTAATGTTATCACCAGATCCAACATTACGCCCCACTACATTTGGTATTAGAGCTAGATTACCATTAAGTGTGCCTGATTCAAATTTAGATTCTACATTAACAGATAGTACTTATGAGTTTGAACTACATAACTTAAAAAGTAATGTTATTAAAGTGTTAAAAAACTAATAACAGTTTATGTGTACATAATTTCTTTAGGTAAAATATTTTTGCCATTAATAAATTTCAAAATTAATCATTTATTATATAAGTTACCTAAATTATTTAGTTTTATACAAATATTATAATAATTTATATTATTTTAACTTTTAAATATTTTTATTTATTACTATTACTTAATTTTAAAGTCTTTATAAAAAATTTTAATAATCTAAACATTACCTGTAAAATAATCATTGATAAAAGACCTATTATTGTTGTATTATATGATTGTAACATAATTTTAAAAGTTATTTTTATTTTTAATATTAAATAAGTTTTGGAGTTAAATTCCAATGAAAAAATTGACCTAATAACAGCCTAAATAATCAAACATCTATGTAATAAAACTAAAATGTTTCTTACTCAAATATTCAACACAACATCATGATGTCTTATTTTTCTATTTTATGTAAACATTCTACCATCATCCTAATCTTAAAACCTAAAACCCAGTACCCACCTACATTATTGCCTTTTCTCATACAGGAAAATCTGTCTTCCAATTCTTTCAAAAATTCGAATGACATTGATTAGATTGTATGTTACCTATAGTATGCCTATAGTCCAAGATGATTTTTCTTATACGTGGAGTTGCCATTGGTTAAAGAAAATAAAATAGTCTTTATATTTGTATATAATTTTTTAATTTTTACATATATATATAAATGGTAGGGATTTACTTGGAAAAACTTTAATTTTCTCGCGGTCAATTATAAGTCTCCAGCTCTAAAGTAGGCTAAAAATGTACATCTTAAAATGTGCACATTTTATTAAAAACATGACTTAGTACATTGTTTACTAATTACCGCACAGCTTTGAAAAATTGATTCTTTTGATATTATTTACGGTTGTTTTTTTATTATTATTTATATTGAGTATCATAAATGCAAAGTATTCAAATTGTATACGCTGTGATATTTAAACGTAATATTGCAAGAAAGATGCACAAACCCATTTGGTGTTTGTGTGTTTGTCCAGGAAAGGCTAACATGGACCAATTTTGACGAGGTTTTCATTGGTATTGTATCATATAACACAAAAAGTTCGGCAAGTTGGTATTGCTCTGCTGTACAGTAGGTGTCGAGTTGATCACTTTCATGGATGTGTTAAATTTGAATTCAATGATATAAAATTATTGTATACGAAAAACCATTCTGAGCGAAAACTGTCCGTCAGCCTACGTTACTAAGTATATTTTATATTATTGCTATTAAAGAAGTTCATTTTACTATTAATATATAATAGGTTGAATTAATTTATGCCGAAAACAACGTATTTAAAAATATCATTGTGTGTATAAAATATAAAAATATACTTTAAAAGTTTCAAATACCCATGAATAATATTTTTAAATTATAACAAGGGCTGTCGTGCAATCAACACGCATAGTACAGTCCTCCACAACTTTGTATCTCAAAAATTGTTTAAAGTTCTTGCTCCTCCAGGTCCAGCATATTGACCGATCTCAGTTCGAAAAAATCTAGATATTTTAGATATTTTTATTGCAAAAATTTCAAACATTCACTGTAATACTGTTAACATTCTAGACTTAAATTCCTACCATTCCTCGGTAATTTTAACTCTGAATGTCTCTCCCCCGTCACGTCATGAATCTCCAAAATTATTTAATTGTACTTCAAATAAACTCCAATTTCACGACCTAGTAGAGCAACGTATAAAACTTAATTTCAAACTAAAATCAAAAGATGACCTAGAGAATCAGCTATAAATAATATTACTAACATCATCCAATCGTCGGCTTGTTCATTATCAAAACAAACCACTCCCCCTTCAAATTTGTCTCTTATCTCTGCCCACATTTGTGAAATTATAATTTAAAAACGGAGGGCCAGAGCGCTTTATCAGCGCTTTCGGTTTCCCTCTCATAAACAAATGTATAACAAACTGACTAATCGTCTTAAAGAATTACTAGCCAAACACAAATTAAATTCTCTCGCTAGTTACTTAACAAATCTCTTTCCAAAAGTTAGTAGTCTTGAAAGAGCAACAAAAAATGTGCGCAAAACTATAATCTCAAATGCTTCAACCAAAAAACCTGATGGTAGCTTAGCAGTCACTGATATATGCTCATCTCATAATACAAATTCTACAGTAGAGATTCTTAATGCCCTACTTCCAGTCTGTCTCCCCGTAAAACACTTTACCCCAAACGAAGTGAAATATACTATTGACAATTACCACCTTAATAAATCTAAGTTTGACCTTATCAAAGCTGAAGTTGCAAGATGCCTGCCCAAAAAAGCAATTATCCACCTCGCGCATATTTTCAACTCTATTCTTAGACTACTTCCCAATACTCTGGAAATACTCAACTATTTTTTTTGTCCCCAAGCCTAATAAACCTGACTTTATCTCCTCTTTTCAACCCATAAGTTTTTTACCTTTTTTTGTAAAAATCCTGGGAAGACTTACTAAAACGTATTCTACCAAGCTTTACGTCAAATTTCATTCTTCCCGACTATCAATTTGGGTTCCGCTATGCCCACTAAACTATATATCAAGCTCACAGAGTTATAGACTCAATTTCCTTTGCACTTGAAAAAAATCATATTGCACATGTGCCTTTTTAGATTTGACAGGATTTGGCACTACGGGCCCTTATATAAATTTAAACATTTTTACATTAGGTTTACTTTTTAATCATCAAATCTTATCTCTCTAATACTTCAACATCCGTATTTGTGAAACTCTTTCAAATATAGCCAAAATCTCTGCGGGTATTCCCCAAGGAGGTATTTTTTCCCCTGTTTTCTACAATATATATGCCTCAGATCAACCAATCATGCCACACACTCTAGTCGCCGACTATGCTAACGACAAGGTAATTATTTCCATAAATCCAGAACCCATTACAGCTTCTAGTCACCTCCAAAATCATCTAACACTCATGGAAGACTGGTATACAAAATGGAGGTTAAAAATTAATCATGCAAAATCCATGTATACCACGTTTACCCTCAGACTTTTACCTTGCCTTGCTGTCTCCATCTCTGGAACCCAAATTCCTAACTCACAAACTGTCAAATATCTTGGTCTAACTCTAGATCATAGGCTAACTTGGGCTTAGCATACTAAATCTAAACTCTCGTTTTCGTGTGCTCAAAACATTCATTAACAATAACAATCACACTAACTTAAACATAAAACTAATCATCTACAAATTTCTGATCAAGTCAGTTTGGACATATAGTATTCAGCTATGAGGTAATGAAAAAAATTCGAACTTAAATAAAATACAAACATTTCAAAACATAGCTCTCAGGAAACTACTCAATGCTCCACCTTACGTCTCGAACAGCACTATCTATACTGACTTAGAAATAAAAAAAACAGTCAATGATGACGTAAAAGCGCATTATAAACGGTTTCATAACCGTCAGTCTTCCAACAGTAACCCATTAATTCGCGATCTCGCAATTCCTATTTTACCTGGCAATCCACTTAGACGCCTCAAACGTATCTGATGCTGTAATCTTTCTGATCTCTCATAAAAATATAAAAAAAAAAAATTAAAGCAAACTAAAAAAAAAAGAGTTCAGCAATAGTGAGTGTCATTAGTGAATGGCTTCTCATATCACAAGTGTCATGTAAACATATATGTTAATATTAATTTTCTATTGTATATTAGATGTCTTAATGTTGTGATGTTTTACTTTAAATGTTTAATATGTATATGTATTTTCTACCCTCTACCATATATACTTGTTGTGCCTTTTAGATATAGATTATATATATTAAATAAAAAAAAGTTACAACAAAATAACTAACATCGTTATTCTTTGTTTAAGTATCTAATTTCGTCCAAATTTGAATTTAAAATGTTTATAAAAACAACCATGTAAATATACTTTTTAGATTTATTAGTTACAACATTATTACAATAAAAAAACATATACTTACAATAAATCTTGTTTTTTTAAATATCTATCCTTTGCTATAAAAATGGAACATATTATACATTTTAATTACAAAATTTTTGGAATTTTGATGAATTTTAGTTAAAATTTGAACTTTAAATGTTTATAAAAAAAAAGTGCCTTTGTATCTTTAATAATTTTTAATTTCTATCATGACAAATTATAAGTATAACCTTGTATTCAATTTTCAAGCTTTTGACCCAATTCTTAATCGATAGTTATTGACAAAAAATTTTAAATTTGATCGCTAATTTTTTTCATTTTTTACCTTTTACAAAACAAATTATATTTTTTATATCGCATGAGTAATTCAGTTGTAACTTATATTTATTATTTGTATACCATTATTGATAACGGAAATCTCACACTCATATTTTATAAATTCTAAGCGGAATGTATTCATTTTAGAGTGTTGTGTTTTTTTTTTTGTGCCTGTCATTACGTATTGGGACAGTAAAAGTCCTTAGTTTTTCTTTACCGGCATATTTTCTAGAGAAAAGTAGAAAAGTAGTAGAAAAGTGAATTTAATTGATACATTGGGAGTCAAAAGTAAAAAATTCCCAGTAATTTTTAAATGCGTCGAAAAACAGAATAAAAAAAAAATAATTTTTTTTTTTTTTTAAATATATTGAAACTTTGTGTAACAATTAGTTTCGACAATTACTTAATTAGATACACAGGTATTTACAACGGAATAATTTATATACGCAGCCCAGAATTAGTGAAAAAAGCAATTGTTGCAAGGATAGCAGGGGGAGATTGAGAAGTAAGTATGTGGTGAGAGTTGGGAAGAATATTTAGAGAGTGGAGAATAGAAAAAAGTTGTAGGAGCTCTGCGTGCAGGGCAGGGCATTTGAACAGAATATGGTTTATGTCGCAGATGGCTGGAGGATGACAGAAAATGCAGAGAGGAGAGTCGTTAAAAGATAATTTAAAGGAATGTGAAGGGAGAAGAGTGTGGCCAAAACGGAGACGAGAAAATGAGCTGATTGCTTTGCGAGATAATTTAAAGTTATGAAACCATGGCTTAGATGGAATTGTAGGGTTTAATTTCCTGTACCATTTGGCGAAGTGAGGTGGAAGGTTATTGTAAGAGTCTGACCATAGACGGTGAACGCAAGATTTAAGTTTAGGACAGAAGTCAGACCAGGGGATCGGAATAATGAACGGGAGTTGGATTGACGCTGTATTTTTGGCTAAATAGTCAGCTGTTTCGTTACCGGTGATGCCTATGTGGGCTGGAATCCATAACAATTCTAATTCAAAACCCTTGGCTTCGAGTGAGAATAGCAGATTTCTAATAAGGAATATTAGAGGGTTAGGTGGTGATTTGAATGCATTGGAAGAGAGAGATTGGAGGCAGGA